>JAODFX010076477.1:0-18245 GCA_027580035.1 Dorylogaster longipes | reverse complement strand
AAAAGTAACACCGGTTTGGTGGGTTACGTTTTGTGCGCGTACGCGTGTTTGCGATATGCACGCGATTTGCAGCCGCCGCCGCCTCCACCGCCGCCGCCTCCACCGCCGCCGCCGTCGCAGTGGTAGGGAATTTCATTGTCACTGGGTTAGTGTGTCAGTCGCTCTCGATGCGATCGGCGACAAAATGCGTCGCACGTAATAATCCGACGGACACACGTGTAAAAATAGACATAATCAATCACATTCGCTTGTCCCACTCGCCAATCATACCTTCATTGTTGCTGTACCTCGGTTATTAATTGTTTATCGAAAGGCAAAATAAATATAAAACCAACTCAAAAGTTAATACACTGCTTGTGATTGCATTTTTTGTGATTTAATTTTTTTTTATGCAATAATATTTTCTAGTTTTCATATATTCCTAAATGTTATCGGAAATGCTAAAAGTTTGTGCTTGCACATATTTAAAGTACTTACAATTAGTTGTAACAATTAGTTCGGATTATCGACGCTCTACAGTAAATGCAAAGAATTCTACACCAACGAATAAAATAAAAACAGAAACCAACGCTTTACAATAACAGGCTAATAATTGATTTTCATGGAGTGGTCATTCAATAATCCAATCAATAGTTATCTATTTTATGTACTAAGTTTAGATAAATTATATTTAAACAGTTTTCTAAATTTATTAATTTTATAGGTATTTTAAAACTAAAAATAAAAAATTATCATGAACTAAATTTATATTTATTTTATCATATTCTTTCTAATAAAATAATTGGTCAACAGTGAAACAACAAATAAATTTGCTATTCATTAAAATGAGCCTTGTGCTGGTTGCATAATAAACAATGCGTGAATGCCATATCTCTTTAAATCGAGATGGAGTTATCAACGATATAGCGATGATTTATTGCGCATTCTTCCTTATTTTGCTATTTTCTCCTCCAGTTATGCTGCGTGAAATGCGCAATAAATCATTCCAAAGAAAATAGGTATCTAAATACCAAGACTTGAAAGGGATACAAGAATTGCAATTTTCGCCTCGAACGATTTTACTTTTTTTTTAACTGTAACATCAAAAGAACCGAAGAATATATGATGGAACAATTTTTAGTAGCTTCTTGTGCAGTTACTCCTTGTTAAAGAAGAAAATATTTAAATACTCACTAAAAATTGAGCAAGATTCAAGGTTTGCAATTTTGCATTTGCAATTAATTCTTGCCAAGCACAAAAACGAACGAGAATGCATTTTTTACTAGTTATTAACGAATGCTGGCAAAATCACATTGCCGAGATCCGGATATCCGTGCCAAAATTTATCCATTTTATCCGGATACTATCCCTCTATTCGGATACTTCTTCCCATCCTGATATGAATACACGAAAGGACGGATAGAGACGGATGGCACATAGACGAGAAATGTCTGTGAGACCGACGAAACAGTTTTTCGTAAATATTTCTTTTTCCAAAAACTTTCGAGAGTTGGTGCGTTCTGCTAGCTGCATGATTTGGGGCGCGCTTTAGGTTAGTACGTGGCACGCAAAATACGATCAACTTTTTTACCTTATGGTCTGATTGCAAGGCAAACTTTAAAATGTAACTAATTGTATTTTACAATGGTCTCATGGGATTTTTAAGAATTAAAGGGTACTTTGTTTTTAGAATAAAAAGTTTTATGCTTGTTTTTCTTAGACTATAAGAAAACATGTGACTTTATTTAGGCTATGCGAGAAAAACTCTTAATCATTAAAGTAGTAAATAGTTTATGCTAACAAATGATATTTTTTGTTTTTTTACATCTAGTTGTTGTAGAATAAAAAATATATAAACCCTTTTATAGTAAATAAGCAGGTAATAGGGGCCAAAGTTACGGTCTGTCAGACCGTGCGCGGGTATAGGTGTTAAAATATTTGGCGCGCGTATTGGAAGCTGAAAACGCGTAGAATTCTACCCCGGTCGCGCATTGGGTATTCCTTCCAAGCGGGGCAATAAAAGCAGGGAACGAAGATGGTAACGCGCAGGTAACTGCCATGATTTTTTTGGTGCTTTTAATATATAAATAATCATATGTATTCAAAATAAATGATGGATGAAGAGACGCAATTTATGCAACCCTCAGGGTTGGTTATCAGAATGTTCCCCTCTTCTTTAGCAATCTCTGTTTGAACACTTTGTCTTTAATGCCTGCGACCACCAACCCAACTTAATCTAGGCGGTATCTCAACTCAAGTTAATCCTACAGCCCTCCAAGCTTAAGTTAAGTTACGCGTCTCCCCAAGTCGTAAACTAAGGTCGACCTCAACCTTGATGGTGGGTTGGTAGGCTCAGGCGTAAGGCACCTAAAGACAAAAGCAATCAGGAGGCATCAATGTAGGTGATAATGGCGGCCACAAACCTCGGCTGATAACGCGGTCATCATAGTGCTTTAATATAAATCAAGGTTCGACAAATTCATGTGGGTTTTCAATAAAGCTTACAATTTTATCAGAATTAGCCGGGTACTTCTTGTATCTTTTATAATTTAATTTAATTTTTGCTCTATTCGAGCGGAGTTTGGTTGAACTTTCTAATTTCGTTCTAAAATATGCTTTTAATTTATTGTTTCCCGTCTATGTGCCATCCATTTCCATCTGTTATTTCGTGTATTCATTTCTGGATAGCGGATAAGAATCCGGATAATCCGGGTATCCGGATGCCAGGAATGTGATCTCTAGTTGATGCTCTAGTTTTCAGTAGCTCATGTTCGATAATTCAGGCTGTTTATATATCCAGAGAGGTGTGATACAGGCTTCATCCCTAAAAAATATGAGGTCCAATAATTCACTGTTCATGGTTGCATTCAACCATTCTCAATACCTTACTCAAGCAGCAAAGTCTGGAGGAATAAACTGTGGTGAAACTGTCATGCGATATGGTTTCAACTTTAAGGCATTCAGGGCAGTATGATAAACGTGTTACAATTGTTAAATATTTAGCTGTTTTTTCACTCAAATCCAAATATAAACTTGCCAGTCTGAGCAGCTAATTTTGGTACAGATTTTTGAGGGCTAAGGTCCATACGCACTTGCAATCCGCTAGCACTTAATTTATTTTTGCAAAGACAATGTTTGTCTTGGAAACTTTGAGTAGGCCTGGGTCCAGCGCTGACTGAACAAGTGCTAACCAAGCACAAAATGTGAAACTCAATGCTCAATGCAAGAGGCGAAATCATACTCGCATACATTGTTTTCCTTGCGAGTAGCACTGTGGTAATACGAAATTATGAATGTGTCGTGCTCTGATCCAAACTCCATCAGGAACAAGCAAATTCTTAAAAGAACGATTGGAAATAGGGCTGGCAGCTTCATAAGGCGGTGGCCACAATGGGCAAAACGGCATGGATAAATTCGTAATGTATATAGTTGCAAAGCCAAGGGAAGTGTGGTTTTAGACATTTATAACGAGCGGAATTCCAATACACCTCTTTTCGTTGCAGGTATCTCTTGCGATAATGCGCAATGATAATCAATACCTCTTAAATGAACGATTGATTCACATGCATGGCAGACGAATGGCAAGATATGTTTTCTAATAGAGGGACACCCCTCTGCCGACATTTAAAGTCCCGTGCGTGTCTGCCAAAGGAAGATGTCACTGTATATGTATGTTTATTCAATAAACCTTTATGTCTTTGGAGGGAGTGGATACGTTTTTCATCTGGAATATTTACTGCTGTCTCTCAATCAATAATTCCCTCTAAGGCATGGGCGGGCAAAAGCAGGTTCGAGGGCCGAATCGACTCATCGGTTTAAAAAATCCCACATATATTTTTTAATTCTTTTATGCGATTTTCTTAGATATAGATGAATTAGACAAGGACTCTATATTGCATTTAAAAAAAAGTAGATTTCAAGATTTTAATGTTATTGAAAAACATTTATCATTAATTAGTTCACTTTTCAGTTTCGATGTGTAAGAAGCTAGACACATTTTTTGAACTATATACAAAAGTATTAAATTTTATTTGGTTCGACATGTACCTGTGCAGGAACTCATTTGTTAATGATTTTCACCAAAAATAAACATCTGTTTCATTGGGGTTGTCATAATTCATGTTGACGAGCTCATACCGACCGACTGCAAGGTTAGTTTGACGACAAACCAAATCTTGAATTAGGTAGCTGGCTTGCTATTCATTTGAAATCACTAGTGATTCGGACGACCGGGCACCGTTTTTCTCATAAGGTTTACTGTGAATAGTCATTCAACGGCACTACTATCTACTATTATCTATTAAAAGGCACCGCGTGCTTTACGGTATGTTGTAGCTCACAGTCAAACAATCTTCGCTGATACCTTCGTTTCTTCCAATAAATGTATATTTTTTCGAGAACCCGATCATTCCAGAAACACTTACATACACCTTTATATTGTTATTTGTTTTGCAAATATTAACAATAATTTGAAGTTGTATGTCGGTAGTGAATGTAAAAGGTATTAGACATGAAGCTAGATAGAAAGTTTCGAAAGGCGTATTAGGTATAGTTTTAGGTATTTCAAACTGGGCTCCTGAGCATGGCGGTTCCTCCCTTCCCCTGCGCAATTTTGATATCCAAAACATATCGAAATGATGTTGATTGATATTCTTGTTTATTAGTAGGGCGTAATATTTGATTAGAATAATTGCTTTTGTAAAATTTACCATTCTAATTACTCTTTTTTTGCAGGACACATGTGATGTGTGCGTGGGAACAAGTGTGGGTACAATTACCGAACCCGATTGTTTAGGTCCGTGCGAGCCCGGCACGAGCGTCACACTTGAAGGTATCGTATGGCACGAGACTGAAGGTGGTGTGCTTGTAGTCAACGTTACGTGGCGTGGTAAGACGTACGTCGGAACGCTGCTGGACTGCACCCGCCATGACTGGGCTCCTCCAAGGTATGTTATGCATTTTCTTTCGAGCCCTACTTGCTAATCATACAGTTGCCATGCTTGTGTAGATTCTGTGATTCACCTACAAGTGACTTAGACACACGAACACCGAAAGGTCGAGGCAAACGTGGTCGGTCCGCGGCGGGCGCCGTGCCCAGCACCGATTTAAGCAATTTTACGGAAACGCGCTCTTCGATGCACAGCAAACTACGGAATGGCGGTTCAGTGAAGGGGAGACGCGGTGCTGCTAATGGATCCGCTCCCACAACGGCTCCTTCCTCACCAACGCCCTTCATTCCACCCCGTCCTGAGCCATCAAACAAACGTAAGAGCCGCAGTGGTGAGGACGAACTTCCGGTGGCTACTACAGGTAAAAAGAATAAGGTCGGTATTGGGTCAAATTCCCTCTCGGCGACAGTATCGGCTGGTATGTGTTCCTCACCACCACCATCGCCCATACTGCTTGAGTGTCCCGAGCCGAACTGTTCGAAAAAGTACAAACATATAAACGGGCTCAAGTATCATCAGTCGCATGCGCATAATGCCGGTGATGATGAAGATACCAAAGATGTGACGTCCATGTCTGAGAATGACGAAAGTAACATCGAGGCGCCTAGCCCTGCGACCCCTGTTAAATCACCGGAGAAGAGCCAGGACAGCCCTTTGACGCCGCAAAAGAAAGACTCGATAGCGGAGTTGCCGTCTATATTGCGTGGCTTGGATGTTTCTAGCCAACCCAATACGCCCAGAAGCACGCCACCATCTCCAGCGACGCCTCAAAGCGATCTCGCTCCTGTCGGTTCGCCAAGCCTCCCGGAGAGTAAAAGCATTGTGAAGCCGGGAGTGTTGCGCTATACTGCCAGTGAGGAGTTCCCGGTTGGTGTGTTTTCCGGCAAGGCGCACACCCCCAGTATCTCGACTAAAAACGAAGAGACTGTATCGCTGCCTCCAGTTAACAACACCGCATTGTTCAAACCGGCGGAGCAAATTACTACGACGCAGCCGTCATTTACGAATCAACTGCAAGCGCAACAACCAACATTCTCGCAACCACCGACGTTACTCATTCCTGCGCAAAATACGAATAGCGCCTCGATTCCATCGCCCGCTCACAGCCCGAAGCCTAGTCCGGTTGGACAGTTTAAAGTCAAGCCCACTGCCGCGCTCATGCCTGAAGATAAAAGCAAGATGCCTCTTAAATCAGCGATGCCTACATCGTTCAAAAAGAAGAATCGCAAGTCACCAGCTGGCAGTCCTAATCCGCCAACGCATAACGAGCAACCCATATTCGGTATGGAACAACCGCAAACGGGTAGGGATGAAGTGCAAAGTCCTGCATACTCTGATATTTCTGATGATGGTGCTCCGGTTCTTGATACGGAAGACAAGAGTAAGCCAGATAAGAAGACTGATAATACACAGCAAATGCAACATATTCAACAGGCTTATGCAAGTATGTACCAGTTTTATTCATTATTAGGAATTAAGCAACTATTTTTATAACTTTGTATTTGTATTTTCTATTTCAGGTATGTATCATATATACGGGCAACCTTCGTACTTGGTCCCTTCGGTGCAACCACAACAGCAACCACAAGACGCGACCAAGCCAAAGGAGGTTGAGAAAATTGGCGAAAAGCCGCCAGAGAAGGAGATGAAGAAGGACAATGCCGAATACCAACAGAAAGTTCTGCCACAACATTATTACCCTCCCTACAGCTATATGCCACAGCAAGGTTACGCTTATAATTTAGATCCTCAATTCGCGCCTGTGGCCGTTATGACAGAAGATAAGATTAAAGAGGAGCGTGTTAAGGAAAATCAGAGTCCGATTGATCAACCTCTTAAGCCAAATAATCAACCAATACCTAATCCGATTCAAGTACCGATACCTGGGAAGGTCAAAAATGATCAAGCACCGAAAAGTAACCACGCGCAACAACCCCCTGCATCACCTCACCAAACAAACCACCTGAGGCCTCAAAATAACCAGGTGTTCATCGATACAGATCATCAAAAGAACGAAAATCATCAAATTTTAAAAGAAAGCATTGAAATGAAAAATCAAATGTCTTCATACGGGTACTCACGATCGAATTCTCAGCATCATAGTCAACGAGAGCAGGATATGCGGCGGTATTATGTTTATGATCAACACAGAAAGGAGACTCCAACCGAAAAAAACAGTACGATAGTGACTTCAAATAAAGTTCCCCAACAAAATCCAAGTCTGAAATATTCTTCTAAGGATAGTAATAAGTCGGAAGATAAAAAAGAGAAAGAAGTGAAACAAGAGGGTGTGAAACCAACTATGGAGACTCAAGGTAACTAAGAAATCCATTGAATTTGATTGAAATAAACAATAATCTTTTTTCTAATAATGTATTCTTTTAGGTCCGCCACCACCTCCAACCTCGCAACAATACTACATCCACCCTGGATATATGCAGTCGCCGCACTATGGCGCCCTGCATTTTGATCCTAATCATCCGATGTATCGTGGGATAATGGTGCCCGGTCCGTACAGTAGCAGTCCATATTTCAACCCTCAAATTCCACGTTATCACGGCCCAGAGGATTTGTCCCGGGCGCAACCACCTTCCAAAGCGTTGGACATGCTTCAACACCATGCGCAATACTACTCTTCGCATAAAATCCATGAACTTCAAGAGCGTGCAATAAAATCGCCTACGCCGAAGACTTCTGCGGCATCATGTAGTCCTTCGACGGCGCCTTTAAGCAGCGCTCCGCCCAGTCAAATCGTACCTCAGCCGCTGACGACGCAGGCAGGTATGCCTTCTGGTGGGTCATCCAGCCAGCCTTCTGGAGGCAAACAAGCTACGTCTGATAGCAGCAAGGATAGTCGCAGCCCACCGCCGCAACGGCATGTACACACCCATCATCATACGCATGTTGGTCTTGGCTACCCGATGTATCCGGCGCCTTATGGTGGTAGGTCTCATCCAATCTATATCCATCTTGCAAAGACGAGTTATACTCGTCGGATGTTATATCCTCACGTGAACGTGGAGTTTGATTTTTCTCTATTTAATTTCCAGCTGCTGTTTTAGCAAGCCAACAAGCGGCCGTCACAATGATCAACTCGTATCCGCCTAAATGAGACGTAAAGTGAGGGGATGTAGAATCCCGCCAGCAAACAAACAAGTGAAGGCAAGAAATCGTATCGGATATTTGATCGTGATTATGAACACAAGAAATGTAACATGCATTCCACGTTTGTATATTGAAACAGTGTACACCTAATAAGAAAAGTGCTCTGTTAGACCGATGATCGTACGAAGGGCCAGTGATAAGTGAACTTGGACTGAAGGCGCTTCTTTGTCTCCCTCCGTTCTCTCTTTCTCCCATACAGATTCACGCACTTATTCTCTCTTTCTCTAACTCTCTCTTTCTATCTGTATACTAACTGTTGACCTTTATAATCGACTACTAATATCATTGCTCATCAAATGGACGAAGGTGCTTAATGAAACACAGTGAAGTGAGAGGAACGATGATGGGGAGCGGAGGAGTAAGAAGTGATATTAAAAGGTTTGAAAATTTACAATCATGGTAAATGGGCAGGCACTTGAATTTTTCTAGTTGACTGTAATGTTGTAATTATGGCATTATTCTGGTTTTGAGCCATGCCCAATGCTGCATATTCTCTTTTGCTGCGCAAAATGGGCCCTTTTCCAGTAACGCGCTGTATTATTTTGTCATGTAAATAGTGTAAAGACAAACGTGTCTTTTTAGATGCATATTGTAGACTGAAGATATTGTAATAAATAAGAACGAAACTTTGGGAAAATGAAAAAAAAAACATGAATGACTGAACTGTTATAAGTGTATTTTTTGAAGAACGCAAAACAAATACGATCAGTTTTAATGTCTATTTTCATTTTCTTTTATATTAAGATGCTATATATATATTATACATATATAAATTGCGTTACGTCCAATGGATTTTAAGAACGATATGTCTATATTTTATTCTCGTATCAAGGTTATTCAATTCCCTCGCGATCATAAACATAATCGTTTTAATACAACAAAAAAAAACAAGAGTAAATTGCTATCTATTACTGTCTCAGTTTTAGTGGGACGTGTCTGGCGATAGCATATTTGTATAATTCTTAATTAAAACAACAGACTCATTCTGAAACGAAGATATGTGAAAGGAGAAATGTGCATGTGTAAATCAATGAAAAGATGTTTTTTTTATTTAAAACTTATATTTGCAGTATGTACAAGATTTAAAACCGTTCTGAGTAATTTATAAATTAACAATACAAATTTGAATTAAAAATAAACATTGATATGGTTGATTTGGAATGCAAACCAATAAAGACATGAATAAAGGAGATTCACTTTAAAATTTTCAATATAACAAATAGCTTTAATGTAAAATTGCTTAATTATGATGCAAATGTAAAATCAAGAATCTTTGGAGTTGGAGTTGATTCGGTGAAGTACACGTCGTACAGTAATTCATTTTAGAAACTTTTTCAGTAATTGCATATTGTCATTTGATTGAAACATTTATACCACGATTGGTGCTCTCCCTATCTCCCTCTCCTTGTGCAAACAATGAAAAGCAGGGAATAAGTATGGTCAGCATTCGTAGTACTAGTTAGAATTCGGAAATTCGAAGTCCTCCAAAGATTATGTATGACATGAAAAGTATTCCATTGAATCCAGTGATTTGAGTGTGCGATTGTGGCTTTCAATTATTTCGGATCCTTTTAAAATGGCTTTCTGTTTGTGCTTTTTGGTAGTGTAAAATGTGGTCTCTATGCATAGGTATTTTGGTAAACCTAAAATGATTATTTAAATGATCTTTTTCTATTGCCTTGAAAGTCATTGATGTTAGTGCATAGTAGTGATTTATCAATGGTGAAAGCAAACCGAAAGTTTGTGGCGTGCCTTTCTACGCGTTGATGCAGTTTGCTTATAAACATCAAATACAAATATGTACATATATCATGGCCGTAGCCAGGATTTCATTTGTTGGCTATTTGTTGGGTTTTGGGGGTGTGGGGGCTGCATTGTTCACTACCAGATATTAATATATCTATGGTATTTCCTAACACTGACTTAAGTAGCATGTATATCTCATCAGCACATTTTTTACTCTAACAAATGGTAAGATTTTTATACATGATACAGTAATTTAATTAATCTTATTAAGTGGTTGTAGTGCAAGGACTTGTTGGATGTACAGTGCAAAGTTTTTACCTGAGGGGAAGAAGCTACCTGGAGGTGCAATATAGAATGTCAAGGGGTATTTGACCACTTCCCTCCAGGAAATAATGTCAACCGGTTTTGAAGTGAAATGTTGAAGTGACTATGACCTTTAGTTTAAATGATTAATTTCTGAACAGTTACGCGATAGACATGGGCTCATTAGACTTGGGGATATACATACTAAGATGCCGCGAAAACGCTGCTTCATGATATGCTATATGTTTTTGCAATACCAATATTGTAATATTCATGTTATACATTGTCTTATGTAGACGGCTATGGTTTTCATACTTGTGGACACATAGCAAAAGATATTACAACTAAACGTTCTATTTTTGCTGAATGATTGTGGGACATAGATTGCCGTCGCCATTTGCAACCACTGCTTATTTCAAATCTGAAAATCACGTGACTAGTTTCGGCGAATCAACTTTGACTGCCCGCATTTTTTACTAATCCGCGCACGTTGCGGGTATCTCCACTTAAATCATTTCCAATTCATAAAGTACTCATCGTTGTAACAATAACAATCAGTGTATTCGTAGTACTGGGCTTGACGCAGAGCAGGATTGCTGACTGGTCACGACTGGTGGTCACTGTGTCGATCGTCGATCGACTGTTGATTGATTGCTGACTGACTGCCTTTATGCTTCCAGATGGTGCCTATTTATATCCTACTAACTAGGTTGCACAGTTGCACTTTCGTTAACAATAACCACTTAGTTGTTGCAATCTCTTACTCAGCTATCCAACTTACTACACTACAATTTCATCAAAAGGATGTTCTATCATATTTCCTTCTATCAAAGTGGATTTCGATCGCTTCAATTATCTCGCCGTAATCCGCCAATGCATATTTGCGCGGTTTGAGAAGCTTAACAAGAATTTAGAAGCAGTGATGGAGAAAGAGAAACACAAAAAGTTAATTACATTTACTTATTGCAATTATATATTCAGTTTATTATGCTGATCTTATCTAATATATTCCTGAATTTGTAACGATTGAAAACTTATATAAGCCTCGCTGGCTGTGTTATGATAAGATTTTGCACCTGTATTGGTTCTCTTACATTGTTCACTATTTTACGGAAGGAATGCGATGCACATGACACAATATATGATCATGTAAAGTATTAATGTCACCCGATTCAAAGCATTTGCCAAAACTTTCCAATCTTGGTTTGTCGAAGAAGTTGTCTGATCATTCTCAACTATATTTCGAGCATCATCATCCCCTAGGCGTCTGGCAGCATTCTGAAAATATATATATTGAAAACTTCTGTCATCTTCCTAGTATTTTATCTATACCATCAATAAATTTTATGATATTTCGAAGTAATAAACCAGCGCCATAAATATGATCTGTAAACGCACCATTCTGCAGAGCCTTGACTGTTAAACATCAGTTGAAGAAAGCAACGGACTAGTATTTTACAGTGCATTTAGGTGCGTTCAACAATTAAGGAAACTTGTAAAATATTAGTTTCTTTCTAGTTAAGGGTCTATTGTCTATACAATTTTATTATTTTAGTATTTATGGCGAAACATGAAACGGGTTATATATAGATGGTCCCCATGAGGATTCCGCGAGATTTTTAGTGCGCTAAGAGAATAATGTAGCTATATTTTCAGCGCTTTAACAGAAAGGCGCTATCAACTGTTGATATGGCACATATTTAAAGGATATGTCGCCGGTACAAGATCGTGCGATTAGCAAAAATTTACTCAGATTCACCAATGTTTGGCCAATACTACGGAAAAACGCCTACCGATTAGTTTTAATCTAATAAAAGCATTCCTGCCGTCACCAGTTGGAATCCAGAGAGCATGTATTAGCTCTAGAATTGCCACAATTATTCAAGTAACTGTGTAGGATCACTATGTGCGGATTAAATAATAGAATCATAAAAATAATATTTTCAATGCCTGTTAGTCTGGTATGGACTTCCCCTAGTAAACTCCAAATAAACTTAAAATGGGTGAAATCTGAGAGACTTTTCGATGTTGAGTTTCTAATAAAGCACTATATTTATAGCGTCTTTCTGACTTTCTATTGGAGTGCAAGATATCTAGGGAGTTTCGGTTACAACGCTGAAAACCAATAAATAAACCAAATTTTTGCAACAGCGGTGTTCTTGTTTCGTTGTTGTGGATATGTAAAGCGATTGAAAGGTATACATATAAGCTTTTTCTCGTATCTGTTGGGATTTCTCAATATTGCTTTTCTTTTAGATTAGCTTTGACGATTTATAAGGGTTGCGCGGGAAACAAAATACAATAATTTCAAATTGTTTTTCAGTATAAACACGATGCATTAGAAGAAGGCGCTAGCTTCTTATAATCAAAATGGAGGGGGGGGGTCGCGGCCAAAAAAGTTTGAGAACCCCGTGATTAGATATTTGCTAAATTTTTCAATATGTGTAACCAATAGAGAGCCTGACCATCATAGATTTTAGCAAGATTGATCTGTGATCGATGGTCTGACGATGTGCATATGCTATATTCAAAGGTGGGCATTAACTCGTTAATCCGTTAATCGTTAATTATGGAAGTTAACAATCTATTTAACGGATTAACTTTTATGTTAAATCGAAAAATGTGAACGCTTATGTTAACTTCCGTAATGTTGAACATTAACTTTAGTGGCCGGCAACTTATAAGCCAAAGATCCAAATATATTAACGTAAATGTTAACGGTTAACTTGCGTTAAATTTAGGAGAATTTAACTTTTCAACAATTAAAGATTTATTATTAACCTTTTAAGCAACTTATTAACGATTAACGAAGTCAACTTTTGGATTAACTGTGCCCATCTATGTTTATATCAATACTTCGTGAAGTGGCAAAAACTACCATGCAGGAAGAAGACGCAATGCTTTGAGGCCCGTGAAAAGGTAAGCATGTTAAGATTTTATTACAATATTATAAAGATGGGATTTTGGAAACTTGCCTATCGTTTTGCAACTTCACTTAGCGAGTGTCTTAGCACGGTACCTTTAAGGACTTGAAAGATGTGGTTGCTTGGATCTCGCTAGCCTTAAGGACTCGATATATGCAGTTAGGCCACTAATCAGAGCTTTGAGACTGATAGGATGAGATGTATAGAAAGCAAAAGAATATGTGAAATGAGATCTTACCTTGGGATTGCCATCAAACATAAATATTACTTGCATAACACGATTTTTGATTGCATATTCTGTTGCAGTTGCTATCCATTTTGGGCTATCCATATTCCATTGCATCAATTTTCTCAGGAAAATCGTTAGAACTGATAAAAACGTTGTCATTATAAGGGAATCTCTTGCGAATTTCACTTGAATCAAAACAAACTTGATAATGAGATATCATTGATTTGAATCAAATTCATTTAATTTCTTACTGATTAATGGAGTTTCTGGTCCAGATATTGGTAAAGACCATGCAAAAAATTGGCAATTCAATATATGAAGAATTATATTCGTTAGAATAACGTACATCCTCTCTTGACCATGAATTTCCATAAAGAATGCCAGAAACGTCAAAGTAAACATTGCTAGTGATGAAATGATAATGTAAGACATAATAAATCTTGGAAGTTTATTTTCCATTCTTTATGACTTACTTATTGCTGGAACAATAGCCATGGCAGTGAAAACACCGGAATGCCTCGCAATAACGAAACTATATTCAAGATAGGGGAAAGTTGAATTCGGGCAACACTCATATTCACCGGAAAAAGACGTAACATTAATAGAATTCAGTTTCCATTCCCCCATATCTGAGAAGTCTACTAAGCTGACGGCAGGTGTTGCTGTCAAGATTTTCAACTCTTCCCCCTCATGTACCCATGAACCAAGAATCATTTTACACACTTGTTTATCAAAAGGGAAATATTTTAAATTCGGTTGGCATAATATTTCATGATTATTTGGAGAAACACAGGTTATTAGTCCTGTATGTTTGAGAATACAATGACCAGAATCTATCATGGAAGCACTTCCGACTTGTTCCAACCTGTGGACAATAGCAATATGCAACAACAAAAATATCATAGCAATCATAGTTTTTATAGAACCTGTTGTAAACAGATAAATCTGGATTCCATAGCAGATTGTTGCTTACAATAAGGTTTTTGATATTGTCATATGATTCCGGATTCCAATTTAATATACCATCTGTCCATGTAACCGTCAACCAAAAGTTCAAAGATAATCCTGCTTCTTCTTGCGCCTAAAAACATAATTTTACATTTCGCAATGTAATTGCCATATGATTAATTCATATAATTTGTGCCGGAAATCAACTTAATTTAATAAAATTGCTTACATAATCAATATTTTTCAATAGAATTTGAATCGTCACGTTAATGGTATCTTTATGATTTAGAACAGGTCGTTCTAATGGATCGTAATTGCAGAAAATCTCATTTCGCAGTTGCACTTTCTTCTGTTTATTTGCTTTGCACTCACATTTCACATCTCCAGTTATAAAGATCAAAAGCACAGTAAGTGTAGTTAATACTAACATATTGCTAATGTGGTATAAATAAATACGTGTATTATAGATGTTTCATTCAAATGGTAAATGTCTGAGCTGACGAGAGAGTCACGACGCGACTGAGCGAGTTTGCCGAAAAGGCGGTACTTGCTCATGCTTGTTAGCAAGATACTTTACCGCAGCTGAACGCCCATCATATTCAATTACCTTTTTTCACTACATTCGACACATTATGGTTGCAGTGTAATAAGCATCGGAACGTGACGAACGGACCGTGAATGGCATTGGGTGACGACTATTCAACCATTTGGTTTGTAATTATATTGGCATTCTGTAATGTTGTTACATAAATGAATTGTACTGTCGTAACAGTGGCAAGGGCAATGGGTGACAGATTATTCATGTTTTCAGTTGGTGCATGTCCTATTCTAAAAGTGACTTTTCGTTTTAGTCTTTCTCCATGCTCTATAAGAAATACACTCGATATGAGAAACGTATTAAGAGAGCCATTTTTTGCTTTTCAGTATTTATTTTTTGACTGTTGTTAATTTCAAATTTATTATCAGGTTTTGCGTCGTCTGATTTTCAGTATGAATGAAATACATTCATATCAAGAAGTAATTAGAATTTTGTTATCAATTCGGGGATAACTAAATAATCCACTAAAATCTTCCACGATTTCGATATTTTTGTAAACTATCGTATCTGTTGGTGATGCAGTTGATTTAGCTATCTGTAACATATAATAGTACTTTAGTTGTTGCAGACTCGCGACCTGCAATCACGAGTATTGCAATTTCACGCGCACGTAATTGCTTTACAACACGAGATATGTAATATACATGCGTGATCGATCCCTACATATACTGTTTTCACGTGACATAGCGGATAATTTGATTATATAATAAGTGCAATAAACAGATAGGCAAACAAAATATAAACGCCAACATTAATGTTTTTATATCGCTATAAATCTTTATTGCTCCTTCGAACATAGAAAACATCAATAATATATTACATAACCAGTATTGTAGAAGGCATTTTGCGAGCTAGTGAAACAGTTGCACACGAGAGGTGCTTTAACCACGGGTGTCTGATGATAAAGAATTTTGAAACTGAGTAAAAATTCATCATAATCATTAAACGAACGATATCGTGAAATAATAGTATCATTGTTTGCATTCTTGAATTTATAAGACTTAATTACGAATTCAAAAAGTACTTTTTGAAAAATATGATCAACATTGGTAGTTTTGATTTTATTATTTGTAATGTACTAAATTTTTGCTCATCTGTTAGAGACGAGATCCCACAAAAAGATGAGGATTCATTTCTTCAAATTCTCTCATGCGTGTGATCATCGTTGGCTGCCGATTTCCTAGAGTTCCTACCATGCTACCTCTTTGTTAGAGAATAATTATAACCCTCGTACGCTTTACGCTCATTCTTCTTTCTTGTTGATGTTCTCATGACCTAGTAAGTGGTCCTTAGTCCCCCCTAGGCATAGTTGTTGCCCTGTTTCCTTCGTTGCTCTGGATTGGGCTCTGGCCCCGCGGCGAAAAGGCTGGATGTGGGCTATTTGAGGCGGGTGGCGTCTTTGCTCGGGATATGGATGGCTCGTCTCTTGCCGGCTGCCGCCTTCTCTCCAGCGGCACCGAGCGGCTGATCATGAACTAAGCACTATTCGGCCCCACCACCGTGGTGAGCGAGCAGCGGCACCCGGGCAGTAATTGGTGCATATTGCACCGCGAGGGACCTCCCGACTGGATATCTAGGTGGTGGTCGAGGCCGCAAAGTATCGCTTCTTGTCTACCCCTTTTGTAAAGACCGTCCTACCTTCCACGAATCGCCGGAAGGTCTCCTCGTCCACGTTCCTGGAGTAGTCGCTGGCTGTGTTCCATTCCAGACCAAGCAGCTGTCGGCGGAAGTACGCATTCATTCGCGCATAGCCCCCAAAAAGGGGCTGATCTTCCGCCGGCTGGTCCAAATGGTCGCAAGCCCCCACTTTTCTTAGGGTGGGCTCTTTGAGCGTCTGCTGGGGTTGCACCAGCACTGCGGCCCCTTGCGGCCTATTGTACACACTCATACGCTGCGTTCACACCTCAGCCGTCCCTCTGGATGTGAGGCAAGCCCTCACTTCCCGAGCGACAAAACCTCCCCTGTTGTCGTAGAGGCCCTGCGCATCTACGTACAGGGGCTCTCCCTCCTCCGGGGTTGCAACAGTCCTGTAATAATTATTAAAGTTAGTCCCCTATTCACGTCAGTTAGTCGATCTACTATCTATGTGCTATAATTATCTTTCGCCGTCGCCCAATCTGTGCATATTTTAAAACTTAATCATTTTAACTAAATAAATTAAATTACTATTGAATCCATATTCCATATGTTCTTCTAATATATATCGTCAATCAGTAATTATCGTTACCCATTTCATCTTATATATGTATGATAGAATATATGGTAAAACAAAATAAAAGTTACTAGTCGGGGCGTGGCTTGGAATTATTTATTTACACAAGGTACCACCGTATAAGCGGTGCTCATCAATGCAACAATTGCAGCGCTGATTATCGTCTGTTCACAATAAAACAACAGTACTGTAAAGGCACAGTTCGCTTGGCAAGATGCTGATGCCGACTGCCTTTGTTAGGATCCGCTACCCTCGCCAGCGTCAGCGCTAGCGCTTGAACACGAGGAAGCCACATGTTCCGTCCGATTCCAAGAAGCATCCCCTCGGCGTTAAAGCGCGTGTACAGACGCCGCATTTGCACGCTCGTACCGATGCAGCCACGAGCACATCACGTGACTTTCACGTGATGGGTGCCTCGTTTGCCTCCGTCAGCCATGCCGTGATCAGGCGGGCAGCGCGTGATTGTCATGCCCCTACCTTTCCAAATTTGGCAATAACGCTTTGATTTGATTTATTTAAAAATCTACTGAAATATTCGACTACAACGATATATAAGCGTTTTATAACTATATTGTGTTTTTGTTCTGCCTAAATGTCCCGCTAAAGGTTCACTGTGGTTTGAAAATAAGATTTCACCTACTAATTTATTCGGTATGGCGAGTAGTAAATCGTTACCGCGAGCTGATGTCTTTAATAACGAATTCTTTTGCTCGTCGCGCAATGCTAATGTTACAAGAGGTTTGTGGATCTCGTAACGCGTCTATCAATTCGCTTAGGCGTGGGTCTCTCCGTTGCAGCTCCGGGATTTTCTCTAAGCTCAGCGTATATGTTGGTATATCGTTTGCTTCCGCCTCATCTTGTTCGTCCGCGATTTTAACTGGATTTTGTGAAAATGCTTCTGTATCAGTGTTCGCACGACCGCTCTATTGTGTAATTGTAATTGTAATTTGATTGCCCATCGAACTAAACGACCTGTGGGGTTCTTAACGTTCTGGTCTCCCATTAATAAAATGTCTCAAATAGCCTAAGCTTCATACTACACCTAATGCTTCTAATTCTGAAATTCCGTAGTTCGGGTATTGTTAGTGACCTCGAGACGTACGCGACTAGATGTGGTACATAAACTTCAGTGGGCGCCTTTCCGTTAAAATGAGCCTGGTGCGCTAATTACAAGTTTTTAAGTTTATTAAAA
>JAODFX010075368.1:0-18314 GCA_027580035.1 Dorylogaster longipes | reverse complement strand
TGATGAAGACAAAATTAAGAAAGAAGGAGTAGAATATAATGAAGATGACAAAGGGAAAGACATATGTTTAGTATGTGGAGAGTTTGGTAAAAACAGAGAGTTGTGGTTGAGGTGCATAATGTATGACAACTGAGCCCATAAAGCGTGTACTGATGCAACTAAGTATATTTGTGACAATTGTTAATA
The DNA here is from genome assembly GCA_027580035.1 of Dorylogaster longipes. Lineage (NCBI taxonomy): Eukaryota > Metazoa > Arthropoda > Insecta > Coleoptera > Staphylinidae > Dorylogaster > Dorylogaster longipes. Next base: position 18,128 of record JAODFX010075368.1, on the reverse strand, counting down.
AATAGTAAGTCAATAAATAATTGCTATTAAATATTTATTCAAGTTGATTATGTTTAAGGAAATTCCAAGTGTAGTTGGTTGTAGTGTAGTTGTGACCTGCCACGATTACCCCAGGTGTCAGGGTAATGGTAGCCATTACCATGTTTTATTTAATCATCAATAAAATTATTTCCGTTATTTTTTCAAGCTTCGTAATAAATATATAAATAACATAATACTGAAGGTATATTTTGCCCAAATCTGAAGAAAATTCAACAAAGTATAACATTTTTATTAGCAAAATAGCTTAAGGTGCAACCATTCCCCCACTCTCCCATGCATTAAAGTGTTTTAGCAACCCGTTTTATTAAATATGTACAGTCAATTACGCCGTAGTAAATCGTTAAATCCCAAATCAAACCAATAAAACCTTGAAAAATTTTAATGTTTAGTAGGATCAACATGCCGCTGAACAGGGCCAACGATGTCTGCTCAAGGTCATGCTACGCATCGTAGCTTGTCGCCACGTACCGGCATTGCAAGAACAAACACACTGTCTAAAGTTGGCACATGCGCACTGTGCGCAGTTATTATGTGAATGTTGTAAGCGCTAAGTACGCCCGAAACAGTTCATTTCAGAAACCACTTGAATATGCTGATGCACATATGAAATCTGAATTACATTTCCCATTTGTACATTTGTACCCCTTCAATGTAAGCTGTAAAGTCTCGTAGAAGGCCAAATGTATCAAAGTTAAGACTTGGCCGAACACTTTAAAATAAAATTGCTTTACTACATAAAATAAAGACAAATCCACTTACTACTCCCTAGCAGTAGTTAGCGAAGTAGGTGGTCAAAGTGGTAAATTTTTAATTTTAAATAATTTCGTTTTAATATATATGCGCCTTTCACGTATGGCAACCGCATTAGAGGACCAAAACTGATTTCGCCGTAGTAGTCCTACTAAGCGGAGTCTGTATTTACCCTTTCTTCCAAGAAGCTTTCGAAGATCGATTCCTCAACGATACAACCTGCGTTCATTTTAGAGATGGGCCGACTATAATTTATTCGGACAACGTCAAATATCAAACATTAGATGAATAACTAATCATATCAAATACAAATATCTAAAGCTGGTGCCTCAGTTGCATTAAAGCTACTTAGTTCATCAAGAGATTCCACCTGCACTGCGTCCCAGTCCAAGATAAACAAAATTACAGCAATGAAAATTCTGTCAAGCAAAGTCTCTTCAGAAGCTCGATTAATTTTTTTAGGAAATCAATAATATACAGGATGTTTGGCAGATCGATGCAAAGCCGTGAGGGGGAGCTTGTACAGACTATTTAGAACCATTTGAGCTAAACTTGTTTTATTGTTAGACGTAGTGCTACTATTTTTTTAAAGGGAATTTTAACGATTTTTGATGACAACCCAAGACAATTTAATAAATTAAAGTAATGTGTAAACAAGCATACAGATAGCTCAAGAAATATTAAAATGAGGACCAAGAAACCAAATTAAAGCAAACAATTTAAGTGTGCTAAAGCACATAAGAAAAAATTAATAAAAACAAATTGTAATTAAAATCATTTATTATTCGTTTTCAAAATGTTCACCGAAATTCCTAATAGATGCACGGGCCCGTCTTCTAACTTCTGTTGTTGTTATTTTAACAACGCTACCACCGTTCGGGTTTTTTTTTTCATGCCGACAATAAATGGTTTTCTTGAAGTTTAAAAATGACTAGTGACTTTAAAAATTGAGTCTGAGTTATGTTTTATTAGATTGTTTACACATTACTTTAATTTAATGAAATTTACAAAAAGATTTATCGTTAAAACTCACCAAAATTTGCAAACTAACTGCTTTTTTCTTGGTTTGTCACCAAAAATTGTTAAAATTCGCTTAAAAAATAGTAGTACTTCGTCTAAGACAAGTTTGGCTCAAATGGTTCTAAATAGTCTGTACTAGCTCCTCCTCACGGCTTTGCATCGATCTGCCAAACACCCTGTATGTTTTAAGTTCTAATCAAGATTTTTAGATTTTTCCGTTGTTCTTATTCTAAACATTAACTGTAAAGCTGATATAAACCATCAAAGCATATATGAACACCGTAACAGATTAGATAGAGAAAAAGCGTCAAAACTTCTTTTAAAAAATAATATGCCTTTAATTAAATTTAACTATTAAGTTTTAATGTTGTTAGTAGTAGGTAAACTACTCATATGTTTGGTTTGGTCAATAAAATTATTAATACATTTGAAAATGTCAAATGTAAATTTTCAAAACTTGGTAAATGAACATTTTTGCTCTTCCTCTAAAAAAAATATTTTTACGAAAGGAAGATTCGCAAAAAAATTCGAATGGAAATATGAATGCGAATAATCTGAAATCAGCGAATATTCGCGAATGCGAATACGAATATTCGTTACATCAGTAGACGGTACATCTCTAATTTATTTGTTTATGCGAATGCAAACTGGCAGGCAAATACAGTCGAACCTCCATATAACCAACCTCCAAATATCCTCCACATGACGAATTTTTTACTTGTCCCATGATTCAGTATCCTTGACACAACAACCTCTTAATAACGAATACCTCTCCACAGCGAATTTTTTCTCAGGATAATCAACTTCGTTATACAGAGGTTCAACTGTAGTAGTGAGCAATGAGTGAATGAATGGTGGCAGTGGCAGTTAGGTAAATAAGCAAGTACCTCGCGTTCAGACACCTGCCGCCGGTAGGATCCACCACGAGGACGTGCCTCGGCCGTCTCCGCCGCCGCCGCGTGTCCTCCGCGTGCTTGCGAACGCGTGTCGCCGCCGCCGCCGCCGCCACCACCACCACCACCACCACTGCCGGTACGAGTGGTGGATGCGCACACGAATCGACCGAGGAGAGACTCGATGCGCGTCGCGTCGTCGTTGGCGTGATCGTAATCCTCGCCGTGGATAATTTCATCGCATAGAAGACACGCGGCGTGCTTGCCGTGCTGGACGTGCTGCTGCTGCTGAAGCGCCGCGTCAGACTCAAACATGCCCACTCCGTGCGCACATTTCGTTTATATACGAGCTATTTTTAGCGTCTGATGTAACGCGCGGCGCACGCGATTCGCCGCTGGTGATCTCAGCAGCGCGCCGATTGGTTGGAGCCCGGCTCGCGACTCGCGGCGAGCTTCGCATTGCGAATGTCGCTGGGACGCCGACTTTTTTCTTTTTTTCGCCTGCACACAACACGCTGCGATTTGATTTCACGCAATGCCGGACTTGCCGTGCATTGATTCTCCTCCTTGCTCTCGCCATCGCACTGTTGTTATTCATAATCGCTTCATTACGACTCGCGGATTTGCGCACAATCCGCTCGTAATTTCTTCGGCCGGAAAAGTTGATTGCATTCGGTATCGATTCTTGCTTGCAATTGTAACAACATTATCGCAAGTAAACATTCCAATTTCTTGTTACACCCACCATTTGTTCAGTGTTTTCTCTCTTCCTCTGTGAAAAATATGGCAACAAGAAGAACGCTGTTTATAACCGAACGCAATGCTCAATTTCACACATTCAATTGATTGTTTACGAACCGACATGCATTCCACAACATGCATTTAATAAATCCATTTATACATTTTATGTGTATTCTGAAAATTGCGAACGACAAAAGCATCTGATGTTGCATTTTCGTTTGCGGCAACATTTAGCAACGATCGCTATTTCACATTTATTTTTAGGAAATAGGTATCTATTACTTTCCACTATCTTTCTCAAAGTTATCTAACAAATATTATAATTTACCAAATTAATAATTTTTACAAATCGATAAACATATTCAATAAAATCTTAATTTTTCAACATGCTTGCATGCCTCTAAAGAAATATTCATTATTCGAATTTTAATTAAATACAACGGCAACTTATTTTATGATAATTTAATAAATGATGAGGCAGGTAGCACCATCTACCGGTGGTTAGTTCAATAAGAGTCGCGTAAATAGATTAAAGATTTCTTTTTCCTATTCTGTATACTGTAGATTTTTGCCATCACAAAGCATAGAAGTGTATAAAATAACATGTTATTTAAAAAAGATAGGCATTTATTTTATTGTATATTACTGCGTTTTCGTAGTTTGTGCAATCTATTCAGGTTTTTTGCGATAAAATCAGAACGCCCCGAACGGTAGATAGACAGGAGCGCCCTCTGGAACGTAAATGACAGTGACGCTTAGTGTATGTGGTACGTGTTGTGTCGTTCGTTGTTGCGAGTTGCTGTTGTTTCGTTTCGAATTTGGTTGGATCGAGCGTAGCCGTGGTTGTTAGCAAACATCTCGTCCATTACTCCGACTCCGACTAGGTTGAAGTATGTGAATGTAGTGCAAAGTGAACGAAATATACAGTCGGCTCGTGCGCGTCGACGCCGCTGTGTGGCTATCTCGTTGCCAGGTTAACTGAGCAAGCAAACGAGCCAGCAACGCTACGGATGCATCCAACGACGCGCGACGATGCAACGCGCTTGCTGGCTGTGTTTCTAGTCATCGCCGAATAAATATCGCAAGCATTGCGAGCGCACCGAGCATGGATAGCTCGAAGGTGATCACGCGAGCCACAAGAGCGAGAGGAAAATCGACGCCTGCCGCTGGGGACACACGAAGCAGTTCCGACGCAGAAATGGCGCCAAATCTAAACGGCAACAAAGATGGCGTCGATGGGGACAATGTCGCTCCTGGAGTCGAGGAGAATGCGCCGAAGGAGGCAGAGGGTTCGAAGGACGCTGGTCGCATTATGCGGAAGCGCAAACGCACCGACTTAAAATCAGACGATGATGACGATGAAGCGAAGGATGCGAAGGAAGAAGAGCAGCCTGCAGCCACCAAAGATGATATGGAGACACAGTTGCAGCCTGAGGCTATGAATGAGAAAGCTGAGCCAGACCCTGAGGAGAAAAGTAATAATCTAAATACATCTGTAGAGAGTACAGAAACATCTGATCTGAATACATCAACAGGTAACTGCATCTTTCCTGTACTTGATCATTAAGGAGCATATAAACAATATCTAATTAATATTAAGCAGGGTAATTGAGGATTGATTCATAGATGGCAGGCATAAACATCTTGTGTCTCATTTCCATAGATACCTGTGTGAAATATTTCATGTTTTTTAGAGGAAGTTTCAAACAGCCTGATAGATTCTCATCTTAATACATCCATAAACACTGAGCTCAATGTGCTGACACCTGGAAGTGAAACCTATGGTAAAGGCAAGCGGGCGCGAGTACCAAACAAGCGTTACAGCGATATTATACGAACGGCCGTCGTTCGTACGCCCAAATCGGAGCATTCCCGACCGAGGAGCTTCAAATCGGCGTCAGCGGTGCACACGAAAAACGGTGAGCTGCCCGAAGACGATTTGGGCGAAATTCTGCGCGAGGTGTCCGAGCTCGAAGCCAGCAAAGAAGGACTACTGCCGGTGAAAAGGAGTAAGTCTTCCGTTGACTTGAAGAACCCGTGCTACCTAAAACCGTTCGACTACGGTTGGAAGCGTGAGCTCGTGTTAAGATCAACATACACTGACGGCAAACGAAACGGTGACATTTACTATTACAACCCGAGCGGGCTCAAACTGCGATCTATGCGAGAAGTCGCCGACCATTTAAGAGCTGCGAAATCGCGTGATTTGTCGCTGGCAAATTTCACATATTTTAAGGAACCGCTGGGGCTGGACGACCCCGATAAAGAGGTAATTCGCGAAGCCAAACGATACAAGTATCAACCAGGTGTTAGCGTTACGCCAATGAATCGAAAAATTGCGGCGTCGAAGTTAATCGCGAAATCGAACAAGCGTTCGAAAACGCCGGCCGGAAATACATCATCCACGACATCGCCGTCGCCCCCGAAAATGGCCAAGTCATCAAAACCTTTCAAGGTGCCTTTTATTGTCTTGTATTGTATACACTCTTTATATGCCAATGTTAAAATTATAGGTTAAGGCCCCTGTCAAACCATCTGTTAAACCGCCTGCAACTAAAAAAGAAAAGAAGGAGCATGCTGAAGTTGAAGTGCCCTCAGGTATATCAAACAGTAATGCTACTCCTAAGAAGGGCAAAGCCAAGTAAGTTATGAATTAGATTTAGTTTTCTTATCATTTTTATTGCCAAGCTAATCATTTAACGGAACTATGTATTGGAATTAGTTTGAGCTGCACAATGTGCTAGGAAATTGGCGAATTGCATTAGTCCAAATGCACACTCCAAATATTTGTCCTCTGTCCTCTCACCTTACCAAATTGCAGCTTGGATAGGAAACCGTGCCAACCTTGTTCTATCCGTTGCAAGGGTATGCAAGGGCTAGTGCCTTGTCTTCAATGTCGCATTTGCCTGTGTCTCTATCATAATCAATGCGTGGGAATTGATACGCAGGTTCATGTGAAAGACTATGTGTGCAAGGTATGCATTACACGCAGATTCATTGCAAATCCAGGAAAAGTGGAATTTAAAAAATCTCTGCAATGATTATAGTATATCATATTGCATAAAGGGGCAATGTTTTGTTTTTGGTTTGTATAATTTGAAGGGATTTTTAATTGTTCCGTATTTCCTCATTTGCACTCGGTTGCAATGCAGTTTGCAGACATATGTAGAAAGCTTGGTAAATTTTTACAAATTTATATTCTGCAGAATTGCCAGATGGAGCAAGAACCGAGCGACGGGAAGAGCGAAACTAATTTGTCGGCAGCATCCCATATTCCCCCATCCAGCACACCTTTTGCACCCGCTGTGCCTCCGGCAGATGTTCCCGATTCCGAAAACCCAAATCCTCCAGACAAACAAGGTATAGAACCGAGTACAGCGAACTTATCACCGAGTGCGAACATCAAATTGAATAATAACAATGCCGAGCAAAAGAGTCTGGTTGGCTCACTGACCACGTGGTTTCCGCCAAGTTCGACCATTCAAGTTGGTAATAACGAATTTGATCCGCTCTCGAACGTACCGCGTAGGCCACAGCTAGTTGAGTACATAGGGAGTAAGAAATACGTTGTAGTGCCAAGGCACAATATTCTCTCTGTACGATCACCAGCACAGGCGGATGCGGCAAATTCTGTGATACTGAACGCTAGCGTAAATAGGCAGGACGCACCTGCCAGCGATCCCGCATGTCCCAAAAGTCCCGTCGAACACTCTGCTTTCATTCCACCTCAGGCTGAAGCAGCAAGCCAGGGAGAGTGCATGGAGGAGCTCCTCGCACCAGCAGCTGCAGCAGACGAGTGAGTTCACTTTCTAACTTGTACCAATTTCCGATGATTTTATCATTATCTCTATGTATTGCAGGCTTTATAATTCCTTGATATACTCCTAATCCGAGCCGAAACAAGTTCCAATACATTGTTTACAAGAAATTTATTTTTGAGAATCCCTGTTGCTATTTTAATACGAATGAATGCATGCACACGATGGTAAAAGTAAATTCTGTATTGTTACAGGAAGCCCCCGCCGGAGCCTGTCGTTCGGACGTCTGCGCGCTCGAAGGAGCAGGTTGAAGAGCCGCGACCCGGTCCGCCGAACTTCATGAACACTTACATGCAAAACTTACAGTACGGTTATACAACGCTCTTCTGCGTCTTTCAGTACTTGAAAGTGCAGGATTTGCTTCGCGCAGGCTGCGTGTGCACGATGTGGCGAGATATGTCGCGCTATCCGGCGCTTTGGCGCACGGTGCGCATGAAGAACTCTCAGATTCACAGCTTTGAGGGCATGGCGAATGCACTGCGGCAACATGGAACCGTGCACCTCGACCTTCGGAAGATGTTGCTGCCTTCGAATACCAGCACGGACGACATCTGGCCGTCGTTCACAAATTCGATAAAGAAAGTCGAAAGTTTACGGCGCATCGAATTGTGCCGATGTCTGGCGTCGGTCGTCGAGGATCTAGCTCGAAACAATCACAATTTGGAGGTGATTAACGCAGTTACGCTCAAGTGCGAAAGTATGACTTTTGAACCTTTTGAAAACCTAAGCAATCTGGTTGATCTTCGCCTGAAGTCAACGGCGGGCTTGACATTGTCTTCTGATCTCTCCGCACTCAAGTCGCTTATCAAACTGAAGCATTTGTCAATAACATCGATTAAAGATCTCAACAAATTGAATATTGAGGTGATTGGGGAACTGATCAACTTGGAGGTTTTGGATCTAGGCGAGTGTTCCGATTTCCCGAAACATTTCGGACCAGACATTCTAAGCAAACTTTCAAAACTGGAGAAACTGCGATTAGAGAAAGGGCAGGGCGACTGCCACACCTTTGATATTCTCGAGGCGGTTAAGGAATTGTCTGCTTTGCAACAATTGGAGCTAGTGAATTTTGATATTAAAACTGGTTTCGATAAATCTCTAGGCGCGTGCTATAACATTAAGAAGCTGCTGATTATTCCAACGTATATATCACAATCAGCGACCACCAACCACATGGTATTGGGTGGTGTTCTTCGATTACAAAGAACATTGTCCCACTTCGTATGGGGTGTAACTTTGGAGCTGTTGCGAGTGACTGAGTTGTTCGTCGATCAGTGTGAACAGCCTGACAAGAAGGAACCCAGAGAGAAAGGCATGAACAGTGGCGATAGTATTCCCGTACTGAAGCCGGTGCCATTGCAAGGTATGGAACAAACTGAAGTGGCTCCCTCGACAGACACACCGCAAGTCGAAATCTTACCGCTGCCCAATCTGCAGAAACTACTTCTGCTAAATTTGCCCACAACAAGAGTAAAAATTCTTAAAATTCCTTTCCACGCCACCTGGAGACAAAGTATAACAGACAGCGTTAATTAATTATTTGCAAGTACTTGCAGCAATTCAAATAAGCACCATTAATTGGACGTAGGATATTTACAGGAATTCTTAGTTACATTACATACATTAAAAGGTATTCCAAATTTGATTTCCTATGAGTTAGATAGAATTTTAAAAATTATGTACAAGTTTTTTCTTTTATACATTATGACAAACAATGTAAATTATTGATTATTAGTTATTTGCCAATATATCAATAAATATTTTATGACTACATTGCTATCTAGAAGTTTTAACTAAAGAACATGGTAAATGAAAAGTACGATATTTGGTAATGTCATATATAAAACTGTAAAGAAAAACCACACTTAAAAATGAAACGCATATCCAGCGTATTAAGTGGCGAACAATAGATTAACACAAATAACTGTGGTTAAAGCCAGTAGGAAGCCGCAATAGCTGTGAGTAACCTTGCGTAGCATGCATAATTTATTACAAATCTACCACTTTCTTTTATTAGGTTGCCCGTGCGATCACCTGAGTACAACGTAATTTAAGTATGTGTGTTCTTCTCTTGTGCAAATTCTATTAGCTTAGAAAAAGACAATTAATAATTCACAAAATATAATCCAACAGAATTAATGACAATAATTTTTAGCAAAAAATAGAATCAAGGTAAATGTCTCAAATATCGTCAGTCTAAGGTAATATTCGCAATAGAAAATCTTATATAAAATTACCAGTCCATTTTTCGGTAATATTTGTTCCAATGAGCAGTTTGTTTAATAATCTTAGTTTTAAATATTAATTTATTCAATTTTCAATTTCACTTTCATATGTACCAAATATGGTCATGTGAATACATGGGATGTCCCGATTGTTCTAACTTAAAGTCTTAATGACGTGCAATTCTTTACCTCTTTCGTTATTATCAATAACTACTACAAATCACCTGCACGATCGAAAGCAGTTTATGTCAGAGACACATTGCATCACAAATATCATTCTGTTTCAAAGGAAATTTTAGAGGTTCCGTGAGATCCCACATCGTATAAACATTGAATATAACTAATTTGCAATCGGGTGCTGAATTTATGAGATTTTCCAGAAAAGTGACCATATTTGGGACATTTATTTTACACAATTGTCAACTAATAACATTATATTAAGATTGCTTTACACTGCAAAACATCTTGTTCATAGTTTTACTTTAAAAATCCCGTTAATCCAATAGTAGTAAAATGTAATTATACATATGCATGAAAAATTATCATGCTATATCAAAAATAATTTTCAAGAAAATTGTAATAAATTAAACCAAAACCCAATTAATATATTGTAAATATTTTATTGTAAGGATATAAATGTTTAGTATAAGACAAACAAAAGCTACATATCTTCTGTGTCTGAATCAGAGTCAGCTTCCATTGCTTGTTTAGCAGATTTTTCTGCTTCTGTGAATACATCACTAGGTACGCGTTCATGTTGTCCATCAGTATCAGCAGACACCCAGGAGAGTTCCATTTCAAAATTTTTATCTTTCAGCTCATCATGGACAAGATAAATGCTAGAGGAGAATGTAACAATTACATATTTATATTAACTTACAATAATCAAATAGTTTTGTATGACAAACATTCATTCAGTTTAGTCATTTAGTGTACTGCAAGACTAATGCAATTCAGGCATGATAAAATTACTATTTGTTGCACATGCATTTGCATCTATGTAAATTTTTTGTTTAATACAATCGTTCACTGTAGTTTCAGAATTTGTGTGTTGCATACTCATTGTAATATTTTGAAATCAAACATGATAAAATAATGCACTCACATCCTTGCTGCTTCTTTGACTAGTTCCTTGGTAGTCATTGAAGATAGCTTAAGCTTTTCAATCTCTGTTTTTGCTGCTTGTTTAGCTTTTCCAGTAGCACAACCATGAAAGCCCTAAGCCATATAAATATACCTATTGTGAGGCAAAATGATTTAAAACAAGTTCAACTTACATATGAAACTCCTGATGGGTCAATCATATACATGTTAGCACCATCAGCTTCATCATAACTTCCAAAAATAACACTTGATCCATATGGTCTAACAGCACTGTATAAGGTGTATGCATGCATGTACATACTGACCCGATCATTTAAATATTTTAGGGGAATGGGTACACCATACTGAGACCGGTAATTGCCAGCTTCCCTCCTTGCAATTTCAGCCAACTGCCTTGCATCAGCAATTAATCCTGATACAGCCTATAAAATATTCAAGTAGGTATTATATGCAATTCCAAGTTTGTATGGCTCACCATGCCAACATGTTTATCAATATTAAAAATTCGCTTATTTGCTCCAGGTTCATACAGTTTTGATGTGACTAACTTTTCAACAGCAAAAACAACACCATCTTTTCCTCTAAGCCCAATCGCAGTGCCGCTGTTTTCAACGGCTTTAACAGCATATTCGACTTGAAAAACACGGCCGTCCGGTGAAAATTGGGATGCAGACAAATCGTACTATTAAATAACAATCATTATTTTCAAAAATTTGTACTTGATTAAAGACTTACCCCAGTACCAATTGAACTCATTTTAATAAGATGCCGCAAGATTGGAGTGCTTCGAGAATTGAATGATTTGCACTTCCCCAAGTTTTGAGGTTCAATTCAGTTTGGTCGGATGAGCAGCGCTACCTTCTGGCAGAATAACTTATTATCAGGTTCTGCGTTTGTGACGTTTGTGACGTTTCTGACTATTTAAAATCTTTTCAACAAGACAGTTCTAGAATTTTTTTCGTGGGCACAAGTTGCGCTTATTCAGACTTTTACGATAATGGGATTTATTCAACTAGGTTTTTCTCCACTGTTTTCTATTGTTTCTCTTATTCTTTGAATACTTGCGACAAAATTTATCCGTTTTTTACTTATGTAATTCTAACACGCACTTATAGTTCAACTTCTCTTTGCCATTGATTAATTTTAGTTTTATTTTACAAATTTGTTGCCACCTAGTTGCCATCGGCCAACAAATTAACGAAGAAGAATCGTATTTTCAAATTTATTCGAGAAAACTTGCCTATTTTCGAAATATATAATTTGTACCTGTATCTCAACTGTCTTTGGTAAGAAATATCTAATTTACACAGTTCGTTGATTATTGTAATAACACAAGGTTTCTATTACACTTCTTCAAATATCTTAAAACCCTCGCAAATGACCATAAGTACCAAAAGTCTGTTAAGAACTAGTTTTTTATTTTTAACTAAATAACGTGCTAAAAATCATTTATACAATTTTGTTGTGAAATTGTGAAATGGCAACGACCGAACATAATTTATTAATATATATTTTACAAGATTTCTTTGGTTTTTTAAATTAATAATGCTCAATTTAAAATTAGAGTTTGGATAAATAGTCAAAGATGAAAAATTAGAAAAGTTAAGAATCCATTATCGCATTTTTAGCAGAAAAATCCGGTAGGACGAAAATTCTTCTTGATAGACCTATATAAAACTAGTTTACGAATTTATTTATATTTGGTCCAATATGAAAAATTATGGAACAATTTTCGTATTTTAAGTGGAAAACCATTTGAGGCGAAAACTGTTTGGACATAACTTACGGCAGCCTCCTCTACAACACTTTTTACAATGTTCTTTTGCCATAAAGAACTGGTCTGTTTTCTTCTCAAAATGTTTCATTCAGTGATAGCAAGTTTTAATTTAAAATTTCGCTATATTTGTCAGAACCGCAAAGTAATAATAATATTCGTGATAAATAATACTGTCTGTTACTTATCCGGTTATGGTTTTAAAAATTACTCCGTAGGTCTACCACTGACCAGATTTGCGTTCTACTTTAATCAATCTCTCGGGCTGAGTAAGTTAAATTTGATAAATCGCAGTCTGTGGAAGTATTCTTCCGTTTCTTAAAAGCTAGTATCACATATAAGTAGCGCTCAATTTGGCAATTCGATTCGCTACACTTTAAAAATATAAAACGAGTCATGAGCCTACCACTCAAATACATATAATTAGTCTGGAAATTTACAATTTCATTACAGAAGAGTAATAAACTCTTCAGTCTTGCATCAGCACTACTCGGTCCTTACGTATCCTAATCAAGTCGCAATCGAATTAAAATAAACGCATGGCAGAATACATTTTTAGGAATATTCTTATGCAATAAAATAGATCCGGATAAAATCATACACAAAAATAAATATAAATAAAATAACAAGGTATTCGGGTTGATTGTTCGCATTAAGACAAATAAAAAATCATCCAATCGTTTTTTTTTTCGCACGCATATTTTTTATGATAAAAGATACATTCTTCTTGCGTTGACTTCATTCTGATGATTGAGTTTCTTCTTGTTTCGATCTATTGACATCTTTATCCTGTGTTGCGTGCATGCAAATAGCTAATTGTATAGTTAAACGCAAAATCAACTACAATACATAAAAAATAATTGTAGATACTCGAATGATTTAATGTTATTGTTTAATGTCTAGTTCTGTGAGACTCGTCACGGCGATCTCGTTCACGTTCTCTCTCCCGTTCACCATCTCGTCCGCGCCCTGATTCTGCGCGGTCTCTGTATCTTTCTTCGTAATAGCGCGATTTGGATGAATCGCCTGCCGCCTCGGCACCATCTGGCGGTGACTTATTCCTTGGTCGTGATACCCTAAAAGCGCATGGAAATAGTAAAATCGCCCAGCACTCACTTTCACGCTGGAAGATACAAGAAAATTGAGTACTCTACCCTTACCTGTCATCGGCTTCTCGGTCTCGATAATCACGTTCCCGATCCCGCTCGCGCTCTCCTCTACTGCGAGACCTGTCACGTTCTCGATCGCGTTCTCTGTAATTGTCCGCGTAGTAGCGATCCCGATCTCGCTCCCTGTCACGATCACGCTCTCGCTCTCTGCTTCTTTCGCGATATCTCGACGATGATCGCTCGCGTCTTCCACGTCGTGGTCTCTCCCTCGAACGTGATCGGTCCCTTCGACCGGAGCTGTAACTCTTGTCCTCGACGCCACGGAGAGTGTCCTGAAGGGAAGTTATGAGAATCTTGCAGCGGTCATCATTGGCGACTTTCGATTGCTTGATTAGTGAGATGGCGGTCACCAGCGTTTCAATTGCACTGGCGTACTCGCCAGCAGCAGCATCAGACACCGCACGTGCGATCGCAGAACTGGAAACAGTGCGATTGCGAGTCATAACGTCTTCAAACTCTTGGTCGCTAATCGGAGGTAAATCGTTACGGTGATCACTCTGAGGTGGACCGCCACCATAAGAAGGCGTCATGCTTGAAGGTGGTCCATAATGAACCGGAGGTGGGCCGTTGTTCGGTCCCATCTGACCACCATGTGGACCATGCGGGCCTTGCTGCATGCCGTGATGTGTGGGCATTCCGGGCGGTCCGCCCTGCATCGGATGTCCCATATTTGGAGGTGGTCCGCCTTGATTGAAGAACGCCGGATTCACGTGCGGCGCAGGTCCTTGATTGGGTCCCTGTGGTGGTCCAGCCGGTGGGCCACCCATGGGCGGGCCTCGCGGCCCCATGTTTGGACCTGGTCCCTGCATACTGGGTGGGCCTTGTGGAGGGAAACCCTGATTCATAGGCGGCCGATTCCAATCCGGCCTCGGTGGTCCTTGTGGTGGCCCTTGGTTCGACATGCCTCGTGGTGGACCTTGCATGCCTTGTGGTGGGCCTTGGTACTATCAAGATAGAATATATTAGTACATCAAAGTTATGCACACTGATGAACTATATGTAAACTATATTCATACCATTGGCCGGCCAGGCGGTCCTTGTGGGCCAGGCCCGGGTGGTCGCATTGGGCCCATATTAGGTCCAGGACCATTATTCCGGGGCCCATTCCACTGCGGCTGCTGGAAGCGCATATTATTTTGACTCATTTGAGGAGGTCCACTGAAACCTGGTGGCGGGCCTTGCATGCGCGGCCCATTTGGGCCAGGTCCTCCCATGCTATGTGACATGGGCCCTCGTGCTGGAGAATTCATTTGCATACGTGGCTGATAGTTTTGATGAGGACCTGAGGAAATAGGATGGTTAGCTTGGCCGGGATGTTGGCCGCGCGGGCCATTATTATTTGGTGGATTAGGACGAGTTTTTGACTGACTTTCAAAAGTGCTCAGGGCTTGTTTAGTTGGTAAGGTTACAACAGGATTCTGGTTATGTATTTGGAGTTTTGGAAGGTTATCCATGCACATTCGCATGCTGTTCTCAGATCCCATAGAAATCACACAGAATCCTTTCGATTGCCCATTGGCACGATGCTCAAAAAACTTCACTTCATTAAAATCGTTAACACCAATTTCACGAACAGCATTAATTATATCTTGATCAGTAGTCCACTGAAATGTCCATTAATTAATCTCTCAGCAAATCAGGAATTTATCAACCAACTCACCCATGATAAATTTCCAACATATAATTGATGTCTCCTTCCCAAAGTATTTGGGGTAATGTTGTTGCCCTGCGATGGATACACAGATCCATTGGTATCTTCAGGATTTGTGTTTGAAGTTGGTTGTTGGGAATCATGACCTTCTGAATTGCTGCCACCCGCTGCTGGGGTCGATATTACATCATCGTACAAGTCAACATTCTCCCCGGCAAATTCGTCCTAAAAACAAACATTGATTACGGTTGTAACTCACAACCGGCAACCACTGCCTCCTTCCAAACGCAAAACATGCTACTTGCAATTGTTTAATTTCGGTAACCAAGGCTTCAATTGCATTGCAAAGTTAACATAACTAGTGAGGACGGTAGGTAATTTCTCTTACTTGCACGAAATCCTGGTCAATATCGTCTGCATACAAATCTATATCGTTGTCAGCCATCCTGGCGGCACTACACAACCACTACACAGCGCACGCAAACATCAATATGGCGTTTCCTCCGCTCACTCGCGACATGGAGGACGCGTAGTTTAGTTTAGGAAGCAGCCGCACTTAGCGCTGCAATAGCTTTGACCACGATCGCCATTGATCGCTCATCGCCTTCAAGACTTTCAACAGCTTTCAGCGCCTTCAACATTTACCACCTGCTGTATAAGCTGAGATCGCATTTGAATTTCCTCAACTGTTATTGCGGTCAAACCGCACACCATTTGACTTATCATTTTGAGGAGCAGACAAACGCAGTATTCAATGATTCTCAAGTGGTGTGCGGTTTTACCGCAGTAATATTGAGAAAATGCAAATGTGAGTGCAGACCAACTACCATTGTAGAATACAACGCGTGTACACAACGCTTTCGAAGCTAGGTCAATGAATAAAGTATAGAATACTTTAATCAATGGCTTTGTGAAGAAATATGAAGAGAAAAATGATTCGAACGCAACTTCTAATTTCGGTCACATTTCAATCCTATGTGAATCCTAAATTCATAAATATATATAATAATATAATGCAGCTTGAATTAACAATTACCAGATACGAATACATATGCATCTACCATCTGTCTACAATTTAGTGGTAGCCTGACAAGCAGAATTTTGGAAAATACTAGGAAAGTTGCTAGCTGTTAGAAAAATAGGGAACAAAATACATTTTATTACAATACTGCTATATATTTACAATAAAACGCTAATATTTAGACATCAGATTCTTGAACATAAGTCTTAACAAGATTTATACTTACAACAAAATGAAATTAAATGCAATTCATTTTGCTGTAGTTCGTAATTATCTCATTAATTAATAATTAAATATATACTTTATACCTCTTTTTTACCGTATGTGTGATGATTTCTCACTCTACAATATAATTTTGTCATTAGTTCGAATAACGTCAACTTAAACGAATACAATCAACCAGATATTGCCTGAATTGCGTTACATCGCCCCGAAATGTTCAACATTTCGACTTCTCTATTCGAACCGGATGCAACAGAAAACTGCTCTCTGCCCGTATTAAGATTCTGGTGTTGCTGGTTTAGTGCCAATGTGTTGAAACTCGAAGCATGCTGATGGACATGATAATGATACAATAGACATAAATAAAACGTGATCGAATGCGACATTATGTTTACAATTGATGCAAATGTGTATTTTGAATGTGTTTTTTTTTTGTATGTAAATCGTTGTCTTGCGTTTTCCCCTTTTAATGTCTGGCGTTTGTCCTCACTATTATAAGGTCTTTCCTGCATGGTCCAAATTCTAATATACATTATACTTTGTAATACTTTATTAATAAATATTTCATTATCGGTAATAGTATATAACATATATAACTTTGCTTTAAGTCTCGCTAATCGATTTCAAGAGTATAATGTACATGATAATGATGGTTTTGATTTCAACTTTTGACAAAAATGGACCACACAATTGAGTTACCGTGTCAATCAACAACACTGCATTCTTATTTAACAAAGTGTCACTTCGTTCATCCGCAATATTTGGAAAATCAGACAGAAATTCTATTCAAGTTTTCGACGTGTTGACGACGTGCTGTTGTTCTTCGTCTGATTGTGAGTCACCGCACATCGACATTGACTCAAAATCAAACTGGCATACTTGATTCGTGTTTGCTTTGCTTTTGTTGTTTTGTGTGTCGTCATTTGCATTTGTGCAAGGAAGATATGCAAGGTTATTTATTCTTTACAAATCATTAAATGACAAATTCAAATCTTCTACGAACGCGTGGAGGATTAAACGAATTTGAAGTTTTTATATATTTAAAATCATGTAGTTTGTTGTGAAACTAATTTTTCTTAATGTGGTAAAGAAAGGGCGGTGTTTATTTAAACGTATTCGTTCTTGGGAGTTGTAACATCATCACCGTTAAAACAAAGTTGGCGACACAACGAAACTTTCGCACATTGCACACTACGAACCTGATCACGCACAGGTAACGCTCATTCGTTCAATATTCTACGAAAAACTTTAAGTTTTGCGTTCGCTCGAACAACTTTTTAGGTAATGCTCTAATTATATGCATGTATAAACACGTAATATTTATAAATATATCCTACTGCTGTCCAAGGGATAATAGGAGTCTTTTAAGTGATTTTTAATTCGTGTTAAGTTTTATTTTAAATTTCTTTAATGGACAGAAGACTTAAAGTTAGAAAGTATTGCGGGCGCCGTTGATTTTTATGTGTACAATGTATTGTGTTGCAGTTTTTGTCGTTCTGCTGTTTGTAACAATCGTATGATAAATAATACTGAACAAAATAGATTTAATGAGTATAAAAACAGTTTGAAATTATGAATAAAGTATAGATTAAAACATCACTAAGCAGCTTGAACTTCTAGAGAACATGATTGTTTTAAGGCTGAGAAATTTGCTTCATGTCAATTATATAAAACTTTCGAACGTTGTCACAGTCGCAC
>JAODFX010074260.1:0-17499 GCA_027580035.1 Dorylogaster longipes | reverse complement strand
TATAAATCATGCAAAAAAATTAATATGATTATAATAATAATAAATAAATAAAAATTTATTTAAAATTATATTTAAAATAAATTTAAAAAAAAAACAATTACTTTTTTTTAAAATAAATAAAACATTATTTTTCGATTTATTAAAAATTTTCTTGTAAAATAAGATTCTTTTTTTAAAATTTTTTTTATATCTAAGCAACTCTTCATTAAAACTATACGTTTTATCTATATCTTTTAAAAAATCTATAGTATTAAAATTTAATAAATTATAAAAACTACTACTATAATAAAATAAATTTTTAAAATTTTTTAAAATAAATAAATGTTCTTTCAATTTAGTGTAATAATAAAATTTTGAAATATACGAATGCAACCATTGCTTACACTTTATAAAATCGTACGCTAAACTTACAGAATTTTTGTCAACAAAAAAACTTTTTTTAAATATATTATTTAAAAAAAAATCACATTTTTTATCAGCATAATAAAAAAATATTGTTGCTTGTAAAAAAAAAATTTCGTTAGATGAATAAATATTATCATTTTCATTAACAAAATCATTTGAAAAATTTTTAAAATCAAAAGATAAAGTTTTAAAATACATATCAATAAAAGATGATAATTTATCAGCACCCTCGTAAATACCAATTTGACCAAAAAAAGAATTTAATTTTTGATTTACTACAAACTGACCTTCTTTGTAATTAAATTCTATCAATAATTTATATTTTTTATATACTACATGTTTCTTACTTTTTTTATTAGAATTTAAAATATTCATTTTAGGAAAATAAAACGCATATAAATAAAACTGAACAACATATTATTAAATACAAAACTATAAAAATTAAAATATGTTTAAGTTTAACAGCCTCATTAAATGCTCTTCAAATTTCATGAAAATACTTCTTATTATCTTTTTTGTCATATAAAGTTAAAAGATAATAGAACTGAACAAATATAAATACAAGAAAACCAAAATCATTAATACGAAGACTAAAGAATACTCACAATCAGTCAAAAATTAATAAATAAAAAAATGACCCAACTACTAGTACCAAAAACCCTCATTTATTCCTATACAAAAATTTAAACATATTAAGTTTAATTTTTGGTCCTAAATTTAATAACAAAATTTTAGTGCCGTATATTAAAACAACATAATAATAAACTAAATAAGTATATTCACTTAAAAATAATAAATAATAATAAATAATAGGAGAAGAGAGAAGTAAAAAAGAAACAAAAAAATCTATATACTTAGAGGTATATTTATTGTAAATTTTTTTAAAAATATAATCATATCACTTCCTTATAAAAAGTATAAACTTTAACAAAGAACTTTTATTACGTTTATTAAAATGTTCAGAACAAACATGTAATAAAGTACCGCGCGAATTTTCGCGCCTACGACGTAGATCGTATAATACTAATGCAAAACAAAATAAAAAAATAAACATAAACAAGAAAAATCCCAATTTATTTATAATATAATTTGATACAAAAGTAATAGGCGACCAAAAAAATAATTTGTCATTCTCTTCCAAGTTTTAATTAACGAATATTATCTTTATTATAATAATGTAAAATAAAGTAAAATAAAACTTATAAATTTTTTTATATATTAATATAAAATATAACAATACTAAATATCAAACTCAAAAGTTCAAAAGGTATCACAAATTTTCAACAAACTCTCATAAGTTGGTCAACTCTATATCTAGGTAAAATAGCCCTCAATTTTATTATCGCGAATATAATAGCAGAAATTTTTACAGCATATTCAAAATTTTGATAACAAAAATAATTAACCCATCCGCTAAAAAATATTGAAATTATTATACAAGAAAACAATATAACAGATAAATACTCAGATAAAAAAAAAAGAGCAAATCTAATTGAAGAATATTCCACATTATAACCTGACACCAACTCAGGTTCTGCCTCCGGCAAATCAAAAGGGTGTCTACTTGTTTCCGCAGCACCTATAATTATAAAATAAATAGCTTGTAAAGGTATAATAATATATAATAAATAATTTAAAGCTTGATATTCTATTATATATAAAATACTAAAAGTTTTTGTATAACAATATATATGCATTATTATTAATGATAAGGCTATATCATAAGATATAAGTTGGGATATAGATCTAACAGCGCCTAGTGAACTATATTTAGATTTTGAAGATCAACCAGAAAGTAACACAGAGTATACATGCAATAAATTAAAAAAAAAAATAAAAAGAAAATTAAATTCGCTATTTGACAATAAAAAAGAATAACTAAAAGGTATAAATATTAACAAAGATGAAGAACATATAAATCCAAAAGAAGCTACATTAGAATAGATTTGCTTATTAGATTTATTTGGAACAACAAATTCTTTCAAAATTAATTTTAAAGCATCTGCTATTGGCTGTACAAACCCGTAAACAACCTTATCGGGTCCTTTACGCAATTGTGTAGAAGCCAATAAAGACCTTTCTTTTAGTGTGAGAAGCGCAGTAGACAAAATAAATAAAATCAGTAAAAGTAGAATAAATAAAACACAAAATAAACTTATAATACTTAACATATACAAACTTGCAAAATTAATAAAATTTTCTTCAATCAAAATAGAAAAATAATTAGATAAAAAAGTTATTGGAGATCAAAAAAATAATTTCATTTTATTATTTTCCAAAATTTTAACCGATGAATCATGTACTATTTTATTACTAGACAAACAATTAATATCAAATAATTGAGTAGAACAAAATAGTGTATTAAAATCTAATAAAAACATTACAAATTATATAGTCGTATAATTTATGATTTAAATACTTTATTAAATCATATAAAAATAAACCTTCATAACAATTAAATATAAATGTACATATTTTACCAACATTATTAAAATACGTTTTATCTATAAAATAATAAACGGAGTCGTTTGAATACATAACATAACTTAAGTATACAACTTTTTTAAAAATAACTAGATAAACCATAATAAACCTTTTGTAAATTTTACATATAACATCAAAATTAAAACATTTCATATAAATAATTATTAAAATAACCAAAAAATTTTATTAAAATTAATAAAGTAACTTAACTTATTAACACGCTCACTTATTTTTTGCATACTTAAAACAATATTATTTTTAATTAACAATTTGATATCAAAAAATATAGGATTATAATCAAAAACCTCAAATTTATTAAAAATATAATAAGTATTGTTAAAATAATAATTATATATACTTAAAAAAAAATTTGAATATTTTCACTTAGAACTAATAATATAATTTTTTAAATTACTAATCGAAAATTGAAAATTTACCTTAAATTTTTTAAAAAAAATTTTTAATAAAAATCAGTCATCTTTTAAACCTTTTACAAAATACTTATAATAACGAAAACTGAAGTTTTTTACAAAACCAAATATATTTAAAAAAATAGAGCTTCTCTCAAACGGAAATTTTAACGCAACAACAAAATCCAACTTTTTTAAATAGCTATTCGTAAAATGCACAGTTACTTTACTTTTTTGCAGCTCGTATTTTGATTCATATACGTTAAACATAAAATTGGCTGAAAATAAATTATTTAACATTGTTTGTTTAGCATAATTGTAACCTTTACCAAACTCAAAATAATTCAAATTTAAATTATTTGAACAACTTAAATCTTTAAAACAACTTTTATAATATTTAAATAAAAAAGACTGAATAATATTATTTTTATTATTGTTTTGACTAAACAGCAATAATGAACTATCACTTTTAATATAATACGAATATTTTTTCAGAAAAAAAAAATTATTTGACACATATTCGTAATAATAATTAACATTTAAAATAAACCCCAAAACTAAAACTTTAGAAAAATTAAAAAAAGATTTTTCTCTTATTTTATAATTTAAAATAGGATACAAATTTCTTATGTTAAAATTGTATATTATAAAAAAATTTATTTTAGAAAAACTCGTATCTAAATCTTGTAAAATATTTAAATATCTATTCAAATTAATAAATTTACTATAATTATTACCGAAAAAAAAGAAATATTTAAATATTGTTTTATAAAATTTAAAATTATAAGAATCAGTATTATACATACACATATTGGTATTTAAATTATAAAAATATTTTCTATTCGATAAACAATCAAAATTATTAATCAAACTATTTTTAATATTAATAAATAAATTTTTTGAAGACAATTTATAAGTTTTACCATATAAATTTTGACTGTTACAACTTATTTTGTAATTAAAAATATATTTAAAAGATAAACGAATTTTGTCTGAAATTCATTCTTCTTTTAAAAAATCATCCATCAACGGAAGAACCCTGATTACTTTCAGCGCTTTATAGTCTATTCTTATATTTGGATGAAATATATCAAAAAAATCAATATAATTTAAATCGTTTAATTCTCAAACTCTAAAATTATAAGAAATAATTTTAGAAGTTATAGCACCAACAGGACATAAATCCATAACATTTGATGACATTTCAAAAGTATTATTTAATTCTTTCAGATAGTTTGAAATAAATATATTCTCACCCCTGCCCAAAAGAGAATAACTATAATCCCCGTTGATTATTTGAGAAAATCTAGTACATCTGGAACAATTTATACATTTATTTAAACTTAATTTTAATATAAATGATATATTTTTATCTTTAACTGATTTTTTATTAGCTTCGTAATATCTTGATTCACTGGAACCCATTACTATATATTGATCTTGTAAATCACATTCACCACCTTGATCACAAATCGGACAATCTAAAGGATGATTATTTAATATAAATTGTAAAACAGATTCTCTAGCTTTGAGAGTTAAAACAGAATTTGTACTGATATGCATATCTTTAAATATTAAAATTGCACACGATATAATAGGCTTTAATGAATTTTTAACCTCAACAACACGCATTCTGCAATTACCAGAAATCAAAAGTTTAGAATGATAACAAAATCTAGGTAAATATCAATCTTTTTGAATTAAAGCTTGATATAATGTAATACATTTTACAAATGTATAAACAAAATCATTTATAAATAAACGATAACAACTATTCAAATACAACTAAATGACTTGGGCAAAATTGGACTTGCACCAATGACCCCCAGTTTTTCAGACTGATACTCTACTGACTGAGCTATTTGCGATTAACAAAACTGTATTTAATTATAATATGTATAACTCAAACAGTGAAATCTTTTAAATAATAAAAATACTTATATTTTACTAATAAAATAATAAATAAAATTATTTATTTATAAACTAAATTAAGAATATAAAATCAAAATTGACAATATAAGAGCAAATGAACCTACAGCTTCTGATAAAGCAAATCCAAGTAACGCATAATTAAACAGCTGATCTTTTAATTTTGGATTTACAGCATAAGCTTTTATTAAAGCTCCGAAAACAACACCAATACCTATTCCCGACCCTAAAAGACCAATACAAGCTGCACCAGCACCAATCGCCTTTAAACCTTTTCTATTATAATAAAATTTTTATCCATTATTAAATCAAATATTTTAAAGCTAAATCATTATATCAAATGGACTCAACGAGAATCGAACTCGTAATTTTTCTTTATGAGAGAAAAGTTATAACCATTTAACTATAAGATTACTTTATATAACAAAGTCTACAATTTTAAAAACTATAATAATAAATAAATTAGCATAAAAATCTCTCTTTAAAACATTTAAAATTAAAAAAAAATACTCTTTTAATTTTTGCATATAAACAGAATACGTTTTCCCAAAATAAAATAAATTTGGTTACACATTTATATTTAGCTACTTAACATGCCAATCACAGACAATTAAATCACAATTGATATACATCGCAAGTTCCTTTCGTATTACGGCGAATCTTCTGTTATATACTTAATGGCAGATAGGGACCGAACTGTTTCACAACGTTCTAAACCCAACTCACGTACCACTTTAATGGGCGAACAGCCCAACCCTTGGAAACCCTTTCGTATCCAGGATGTGATGAGTCGACATCGAGGTGCCAAACAAATCTATTGATAAGAGCTCTCAAAATTTATAAGCCTGTTATCCCTAGCGTATCTTTTATCCGTTAATCAATAATTATTCCATTCAAAATTATTGGATCAATATAACCAACCTTAATTTCTGTCAAATTTGTTTTTTTAACAGTCAAGCATATATAAATTATTATATATATAAACATAAATAAAAATGTTATTAAAATGCCTTTGTACACCTCCGTTACTTTTTAGGAGGCAGCCGCCCCAGCTAAACTAACAATTTTAAATTTTATTTAATTAGTCCATAAACTTTTCGAATTATTTTTTTCAAGTTATCTTAATATTTAATAGATTAAAAAAATAAACTATATACTAATCGTAAACTTAACAATAAAAAATTATAGTAAAGATGCATAGGGTCTTTCCGTCCCGCCATTAATATACCGTATCTTCACGGCAACTCCAAATTCACTGAGTCAACACTGGAGACAGTAAGGGAATCGTTACACCATTCATGCGGGTCAAAACTTACTTGACAAGGAATTTCGCTACCTTAGGACCATTATAGTTAAAGCCGCCGTTTACTGCTATTTTTTTAATAAGCTTACACTTATTAAATTATTTTACAGCACCGGGCAGGTGTCAGACCTTATACAACGTTAAAAAACTTAGCAAAGTCCTGTGTTTTTATTAAACAGTCGTTCCCCCCTATTCTGTTACGCCTGTATGAGGCACTCTTTCTTCCTAAGTTACAGAGTTAATTTGCCGAGTTCCTTCAGTATCGTTTTCTCAACACCTAAATATACTCTATTTATTATCCTGCGTCGGTTTTAATACGGTTAAACGTTCGTGTAAATTATTTCTAGAAAAACATTAAAGTATAAAAAAACTCGTGTATAAAATATTTAAATTTCTTTAAATATCTTATACACGTCATTTTTATATTTTAACATAATTGTTTTTTACTACATACAAAACTATTAATTTATTTCTCATCAAATTATGTTTTCACATTATTTTAAGAGGCCGCATAAAGTGTAATTACATTCATTAAACTTGCCACATATTATTAATATTCGGTGAAAATGATTCTCACATTTTTATCGTTACTAATGTCAGCATTATTACTTTTGATATAAAAATATTTCTTTAGAAATATCATAAATAATTTTTAACAAAACATTCTACTAACCATCTTGAAAATGATAGAGTATCAGTAAACATTTAAAAGTTTTAATATTTACAAATACATTAATTAAAATTTAGTAAGCTGTCACGCTTTTAAAATCAAATAGCTGCTTTAAAGCTAATAGTCTAAATCTAAATTAACATAAAAAGATAAATTTTACTAAATATTTTATAACACTTTAACTTCTATGCAGGGCTATTTCCCAATCAACAATAAATCTTTGCACCTACTGTTTGTCTGCTATACTAAAATTTTATAAATTTATAGGTTTATGACAATCTTAAAAATATATAATTATAAGAAAATCAAAAGAGCTTTAACTTAAAAAATAACTATATAACGCGTTACCTAAATAACTTTCGTAGAAAACCAGCTATGTCTAAGTTCGATTGGCATTTCACCACTATTCGCAAATCTACTCAATATGTTGCAACATACACGAGGCCGATCTTTCAATAATTCTTTTCAAACTATTTTCAATCTGTTCACGAATAGATCACTCAGTTTCGGGTCTAAATATACTAACTATCTATGCTTGATATTGCTTTCACTTCACTTCAATTTGTTAGTATAAATAACTTGCTGACCCATTATACAAAAGGTACAAAATATAAAATATTATTGCTAAACGTAATTATTTTAAATGAACAAAAATATCTTTTAAATTTTCCTTCACAGTACTTTTACACTATCAATAGGTATATATTTTTAAGTAAAAAAATGGACTTTTTATAACAAACAATTTTATCATAAATTATTTTACAATAAAAAATATAAATAGTGTGTACGGTACTAAAAACCTTTATAGTTCTATTTCCCAATAGATTCTCGACCATTTATATTTAACTTTTTAAACTTTCGCTCACCACTACTAATTCAATCTTTAATTAAATTTTATAAAAGGTACTAAGATGTTTCAGTTCCCTTTTTTTGTATAAATTTATATTTATATTTTTATAAAAGAAAGCTGTTAATCACTTGGTTAAAATTTCAAACAACATGTCGTTATTTTTAACGTCTCAAAAATACCTTTTAATTAAGCAATAATTACGCTTTTAATAAAATTGAAAAAACTTTAATAATATAAAAATTAATAAATGAGTATTTTCTTTGTTCCAGCAACAGGTTCCCCTACCACTACCTTGTTACGACTTCGCCCTAGTAATAAGACATATTGTAGTAAATTAATAAAAATAGAAGTTTAAACTTTAAATTTACAACTTTCTCACTGACTTTTATAAATATTACTTTAAATACAAATTATTCCCTTGGCGTGACGGGCGGTCTGTACAAAGATTGGATATTGATTCACCGTAGCTTACTTATCTACGATTACTAGCGATTACAACTTCATTCTTTCAAATTTCAGAAATCAATCCGTACTGAGTTAAACTTTAAGTTTTGTTAATCATTTAAGATTTACAACTTTTTGTATTTAACTTTGTAGTGCGTGTGTAGCCCAGCGTACTTGGCTCATACAACTTGACGTGTTTTTCATTTAAGCTAAATATAGGGGGCATTAATATTAAATATTTCATTCCATAATAAAATATATATACATTAATACCCCCATACAACAAAAGCCAAAACTTTTATTTTAAAAAAATTAGTAGAAAATTGCGTCCGTTATCGCATTTAAGCAAACACTTCAATAGCACGGACTTAGGACAGCCATGCAAGCCTAAGGGGCGCATATAAATAAATTATTACTCCACTAAATATTTCTCCAAACGCTCCGACCTAACCTTCTCACACTGGTAAGATTTTTCGTTTTATATCGTATTAAACCACACACTCCACCGCTTTTACAATCTTCCGCCAACTACTTTGAGTTTTAGCCTTGCGACCGTAGTACCCAGGCGGGACACTTTAGCGTTAACTTAGTTCCAATTTACATAATCAAAACTAGTATCCATAGGTCAGGGCATGGACTACGGGGGTCTCTAATCCCCTTCGATACCCATGCTTTTGCGCCTAAAAGTCAGTTTTTAATAAAAAGCTGCATTCGCCATTGATACACCTTTAATGATCGTTAGATTTTACCCTTACCATTAAAAATATGCTTTCTTCCAAAAAACTCTAGTTAGATAATCTTTAAAAAGTTTTTAATTATACCAACTAAAAATTTAAATTTAAATACATCCAACATTCCGCGCGCGCTTTACGCCCAGTCAATACAAAAAACACCTGCCCCACCCGTATCACCGCGACTGCTGGCACGAGATTAGTCGGGGCTTCTCAAACGAATACTCATTTTTTTAAATTAACTATAATTTAAAAAATATAGTTAATACTACATTAATCTGCTATATATTTTAGTTTAAACCTAACAATAAATAGCATTATATTTTAAATATTCTAGATAAAATAATTAATTATGAAATTAATTATTTTTATGAAATTATTTAATAATAAATTAAGCTTACTTCATGTTTATCAGTTCAAATCATTTACTTTAAAGCTGATGATAGAGCTTTACAAAATATTTTTTCTGTTGCCAATTAAAATAGACAACGCAGATTCAACCGCTCACTCACGCAATATACTAGGGTCAAGCTTTCGCTCATTGCCCAAAATTCCTCACTGCAGCATCTCGCAAGAAGGCGGGTTATATATTAACCCCGCTGTGACTATACATTCTCCCGAACTAGTTAGAAGTTATAGGCTTATTGTATTTTATATCAATAATGACCTGATTCCATTTTAGCCGTTGAACAACAATATAAATTTTTATATAAAAATATTTATTAAGTTAATTAAACTTAATTGTTCATCTAGTTCTAAAACCGTTTACACCTTTACACCGACTCCGATAAAAAAAAAATTTTATCATTTGATTTGCATGTGTGTTCCATGGCTATTGCCAGCGTTCCTTCAGAGCCAGAAATAAACTCATAAAATATTAAAACAAATCTAAATTTGTTTTTTAATTTAAACATTTTCAAATGACTTTTGCGAGAATCGAACTCGCGTCTTCAGAATGAAAATCTGACGTCCTACCACTAGACGAAAAATAAATGAATGCGCGGGGACTCGAACCCCGAACCCTCAGATTAAAAGCCTGATGCTCTACCAATTGAGCTACGCAAATACAACAATCTTAAAAAACTTTATTATAACCAGTTTACCTAAATTTTTACATACAAGCCATATACTTTTTTTTAATTAATAACTATTTGAAATTTTCAGGGTAGGACCTGGACTTGCACCAAGAGCTTAGGATAATGAGTCCTATATGTTACTATTACACCATCCTATTTATAATTCGAGTGAAGGGAATCGAACCCTTATCTTTAGAATCAAAATCTAAAATCTTATCCATTAGACGACACTTTTATGGAAGAGAAGGGATTCGAACCCTTGAAGCTTTACGCGACGAGTTTACAGCTCGCTTCCTTTGTCCACTTGGATACTCTTTTTAGTGGACGACGAGAATTGAACTCGTACCATTAGTGCCACAAACTAATATTCTACCATTAAACTACATCCATTCTCGCCACGGGACTTGAACCCGTAAAAAGTGAATTTTAAGTTCACCGTGTCTACCAATTCCACCAGGCGAAAACAAAAAAATCACTCGAACCGGCGCCAGCCAGATTCGAACTGACATCATTAGTTTTGAAGACTAAAATTCTAACCCTTGAACTATGGCGTAAAACAGTTATACTCAGTTTCTACATAATAAACACAATATTAATATTAAAAACATAAAAAATTTATCTATCGATTTCACCAAATACCAAGTCTAAAGTTCCAATTATTGTAACTAAATCAGCCAATAACATATTGTTCGCTAATTTATTTAAAACTTGTAAATGCAAAAAACCTGTTGATCTTATTTTAACCCTTGATGGTTTATTAGAATTAAAAGCTTCAATATGTACACCAAACTCTCCTTTTGGTGTTTCACTTGAAATATACAAATCATCTTCAACTAAAAATAAATTTTCGGTATAATATTTAAAATGATTTATAATAGATTCCATTGACTTTTTTACATTTTGTTTATCGTTAGAAATCATTTTTAAATCATTTTTATTTATGTTTTTATTCAAGTTATTAAAATCAATAGACTGTATAACTAAGCTTAAGCTTTCTCTAATTTCTTCGGATCTTATAATAAATCTATCTAAACAATCACCATTTTTACCTGTAATAATATTAAATTTTAACATTTTATATAAATCGTAAGGTCTTATTTTTCTTATATCTCAGTTTAAACCTGAACTTCTCAAAAGAGGACCGGATAACGAAAAACCTAAGGCATCATATTTACTAATTATACCTATATCTGATAGTCTCTGTCTCCAAATTCTATTATTGTACAAAATATCGTATATTTCTGTAAGCCTATTTTTAAATTTTACACAAAAATTTTTTATATCTATTAAAACTTCATCGTTTATATCCGAAATAACCCCTCCCGGTCTAATAAAACTAGTGTGTAATCTTGCTCCAGAAATTCTTTCTAAAATTTCCATTATTTTCTCCCTCTCTTCAAAAGCTCATAAAAAAGGAGTCATAGCACCCACATCAAGCGCGTGTGTAGTTATAGCTAAAATATGATTTAGTATTCTTGATAATTCCAAAACTATAATTCTAAAAATAAAATGTTTATTACTCACCTTTATCGACGCCATATTCTCGATTGCCAAACAATATAAATGCTCTTGATTTAAGGTTGAAACATAATCTAATCTTGCAAAATAAGGCATCCCTTGTAAATAGGTTTTATATTCCAACAATTTCTCAGTACCTCTATGTAACAATCCTATATGGGGATCAACATGTTTTATAACCTCACCATCCATATATAAAATTAATCTTAAAACGCCATGTGCTGCAGGATGCTGAGGTCCAAAATTTAAAGTAAAATATTTTAAATTCATTTTGATATTACTAAATTAGTTTTATAATTTATAAAATCGTATATATCGCTTTCAATATAAAAAAATAACATAATAGCTGCTATGTTCCATAACAACAAAACTATATTGTAAAATTTTAAAGAAAATAAGAACAGACTTAAAAATAACATTAAATTATAGTATTGCATAACAATAAATTTTTATACTTAGAAACGTTTATAGAATTAATTACTAAACAAGTTCTACATAAATATATATGTAGTTTTAATTGTTTAGAAAAATACACAATTTTTTTCAAAGAACTTATAATAACAATTAAAGATAGATAGAATAGAACAAAATAAAGTATAAAAATACTTACAATTATTTTGTTACCAAATAAATCAAATTGAGGCAAACTTATATAAATTAATGAATGTCAACATTATCTTTAGAATATATCAATAACAATACCACAAATATATAAGCTTGAATCATAGAAACAAAAAGTTCCATACAAAATATAAAAATACAAAATATAAATATTATAATTGATAATCAAAAAAACGACTTATAAAAAAATACAAAAGCTGATAAAAACATGTGCATCAATATATGACCGGACATTATATTAGCAAAAAGACGAATACTTAAACTTAGAGGTCTTACTAAAAAAGAAATAATTTCTATCAAAAATAAAAAAGGTATCAACATAACATTAGTTTTTTGAACAAATTTCAAAAAAATAATTTCATTAAAATTAACAAACATATTTAATATAAAATTTATAAAAATAGAAAAACTCAAAAAAAAAGTTAAAGAAATATGTGACGTAAAAGAAAGTTCATAAAAAGAAAATCCTCCTAAGTTCAACATGATTATACATAATAAATAAGAAAATATAATAAAAAAAAATCTTTCTAATCTAATATTTATAACCAAATTTTTAAATAAATTTCAAACAAAAAAATACAAACTATTAACAAAATAAAAATTATAATTTTTGAAACTGTTTATATTGAAAAAAATAATTTTAAACAAAAATATGAATAAAAAAAAATCGAAAAACATTTGTAAACTCAAATTGTTAAATATAAGTGATATGTTGTAATCATATACAACACAAAAAATATCTAAAGGCTCCTTTTGGGTAAAGCCATATAACAACGTATCATTATATTCAAATTTATTATAATAATTTCTAAATTTTGTTTGGTTATTAGTACATAAAATTTGAAATACAAACAGATTGATAAAAATAAATGTACATAAGCCAATAAATATAAACTTTGAATATAACAATATAAATCTAAAAAACATGCTAATATACTTATATTTTAGTAGAGCGATACTTTTTAACATCATTTCTGACCATTATAGCTCGGTTGTTATAAACTTTTAACTATTCTTTAAAAGATGCATTTCAATTCTGCTGGATTCTAAATTGCTTTGGTCAATATTTAAGATATTCTTTCATATCTAACCTCGCTCTATTATCAAAACTTACAGAATTATAAATTTTATCTTTAGATCCAGGAATATGATTTCTAAAAAAGCTTTCTTTATCATCAAACACATATATATCTTTTAAATTATATTCACCTTTTTTTGGTTTAAGTTTCTCTACAATATCTGGATTTCATTTTTTTAACAAAAATCAACCTATATCTTTTGGTAATTTACATAAATTTTTAAAATCTAAAAAAAAAAAAAAATAGTATACTACAGATTCAATAAAACTTTTTACATTCCTAAAAAATTCTTTTAACCCCTCATTAAAATTATAAATAGCATTTTTTACATCTCTATATAAACGTCCAAAATTAACGTCAATTTTTTTTGCCAAAAGCTGCATATAATATGATTTTTTATATTCATTCACAAAACTGAGTTTTACCAATAGTAAATAATCATAAAATTTGTTAGTTTTAAATACTAAGGGTAACTTAACCTCAAACTTAGGTAATTTTAATATTTTGAAATTATAAGTTCTTTTGCTAATTGGTACTTGTCTAAAATATTCTATAATGTTTGGATAATAGTTAAATTTTAAAGGTATTCACTTTTTATGACCTTGATGATTTCTGTAAAATTCAACGTAATCCGCTCTATATACCAAAGGTCTATTTTGACAATCAATAAACATATCATAAAAAAATTTTTCATCACCTCATAAATTATCTTTTAAAGCTATATCAAAAATTCATTGTCTAGGTCCAAAAAAATAAGGGGATTTACCATTGCCGTATGTTTTAGGGTTATAATTGCTGTATAATTGAGGATTACAATAATAATTATGATAAAAATCTTGTACAAAAATTGATCTTTCTATTAAAGGATATGGGAAAAAATAAATAAATCGTGCTATTTTTCTTATAATATCAACATATAAAGTGTCTTGAAGTGGTTTATATTTAGCAATTTTTAACTCTAAGTTATTAATTTCATCAATTTTATTTTTTGAAGCTTCTGCTATTGACTTGAATAAATACTTATCCAAAGCATGAAATTCATAATTTCAAGAAGCTTTTGCAAAACCCAAAACCAAAACTTGATTATGTAAGCCGTTTCTAGCACCTGCCATATTCCATACATTAGAAACATGGCTAGTTCCAAAATAAGGATAACATGTTACATCGATATCCTCAACAAAGCAATCGGCTTTCTTCATAACCCAATCAACATAATAATAATTTATAAATAAATTATCACATATGTCTGGAAAATAATGAACAAGTTTATCAGTTATCATATACATATAGTATTCTGTAATATCTATTCTATTCAAATATAAATTATATAGTATAAAAAAAAAAATAAAAAGCGTAATTTTATTTTTTCATAATTTTCTAAATGGTGTATCTAATTGAAAATTTAGCATATAACCTGAAACTGCCATATTTTCTATATAAAATCTTTTGAATACTTCCTTGCTAACTTCTTCTTCAGATTTTATAATAAGAGGTAAGTATTCAAACATCTCTCATATCGAATATCTATTTGAATAATGTTTATGTCAATCATAACTGCTATAATTTGCCATATTTGTCATATCTTCCTCGAATTCTGCAAATCTAACATCAGGTTTAATTCCCATTAATCTCATAAATATCCTTTTCCTTTTATTTAATCTATACTTATCATATTTTTCTTGGTCAACTTCAGTGCCATCTAACACACCGAGTTTGAAAAAAGGAGAATCTTCAAATTGATGATTTATTAAAATATGACCTTTAGGGCCCTTAGATTTTCAATCATTTGTTTCATAAAATTCATATAAAAAATCACGATCAAATTTATGTAATTCTAATGGTTCCCTCTTAGAATTTGCATCTTCAGCATTAATAATAGATGCAAAAAATATAACAAAATAATAATAAAAAATTTTCATTATATAAAAATATTTGTATAAAAATAAACGCTCAGCTTAAAATAATAAAATGTAAGCGTACCTAGTAATAAACATAAATATCATAAATCACCAGATAAATTAAATACAACCAAAAAAATAATTATATACATTTTCATGCTATTTATCATTTATTTTAAAGATTTAAAAAATTTTTTTATCGCGTTATAAGCATATTTTAAAAATCTAATAAATATACAAAATCAAGAATAAAATTTAGTTTCTTTAATATAACTTGTAATAATTATATACTTCTCGTTTTTAGAAATAAAACTGAAACCTCTAGATATTATTTTTTTTATTCATCTCATAAATCTAAAAAAAAGCGCTATTTCATCCTTAAAAGTTCTTTTGTGTGCTTTCATAGAATTTAATCAAGCTTTAAAAGAAAGAATATAAGTAATATTTAAGAAATATCAAAAATATAAAAGAGTTAGAGTTATACCAATTTGTTTATATGGTTTTTCTGCTGGCATCATACCTATATAACTTAAACCTATAAAATCAGCCACAAATAATCAAAACAAATACTTCTGTAAAGTAGGCGATAATTTCTCAGTAAGCGCCATATAATTTTTGACTTTTACAGGATCAGAAAGATCAAATAAATCCTTAGATCAAATATTCTCTTTAAAATCAGATCTTATATTTCAAGGAAAATAGTATAATATTAGTATACTACAAATCATAGTAACTGCACCAGCCCTTTTAGAAGATATAGATCTTAAAATAGCATAAAAAGCTAAAAAATATCATTCTGGAACTATATGAGAAGGTGTAACCAATGGATCAGCAGGTATATAATTATCAGAGTGTCCTAAAATATTAGGGCCTCATCTTATAACAAATATGTATAACAAAACAAAAATTACAACATTAACTAAATCTTTTATAGTATAATAAGGATGAAATGGTATTTTATCACCTTTATTATTTAGTTTTAAATTATTACTGGAACCTACTTTATGTAAAAATAGAAAATGTAATAAAACTATACCCAGTATTACAAACGGTAAAATAAAATGTATTGTATAGAATCTATTTAAAGTTGTAGTAGTAACAGAATAAGAACCTCAAATAACTTTTACCGAATCATCACCTATAGCTGGTATAACTGTCGATAAATTTGTTATAACAGTAGCAGCTCAAAAAGACATTTGACCCCGCGGTAAAACATACCCAGTAAATGCAGTAACTATTAAAAGTAACAAAACAGTAACGCCAGTATTTCAAACTGCCAATTTAGGTCTTAAATAAGATCAATAATATAAACTTCTAAAAAAATGAACATATACAACAAAAAAAAAAAAAGAAGCCCCATTTGCATGTAGATATCTAATATATCAACCTAAATAAGTATCTCTAGTTATATACTCAACAAATGTAAAAGCTCACTCAGCAGTAGGGACATAATATAAAGACAATAGTAATCCTGTAATAATTTGAAACATTAGAAATAAAAAAGATAATACCCCAAAATTTCATACATTAGTTAAATTACTTGGAGTTGGATAATTAAAAAAAAAGTTGTACAGCTTTATCAAAAAATTGGTAAACATTATTATTTATTTGAAAATCAACTCTTAATTGATTTTAATCAATTAAAAGATAAAGATTTAAACGCTCAATCAATAAATTTATTTGATTTAATTTCAGCAATTGCTACATAAAAAATTTTAAATTCTCTTAAAACCTCATTTTTTAAACTAATAGGATCTTTAAAAAACAATACGACGTTTTTCAAAATGAAATCTTTAAATATTATTAAATCATCATAAAATCAAATGATATGCTTTTTAATACTTATTATTTCACTTTTAAGACTTAAATCATCAAATTTACTGTCATCATTAACATAATAGAATATAGATTCATCGCTAAATTTTGTTTCGTCCAAAATTTCTTTAGTCACGTTATATAACTTATCAACAAAAACTTTATTTCAATTTTGTAAATAGAAAGTGTTCAATATAATGTAATAAAATAAAATAAGGATACATTAAATGACGTTCAATAGGTAGATAAATTTATTGCGAGTAAAC
>JAODFX010073152.1:0-18342 GCA_027580035.1 Dorylogaster longipes | reverse complement strand
CCTATACTAGAATCGAGTGAAGTCCAATTCTTTTACCATTAGAAAGAGAATTTAATTCTGCTGCTAATGCTATTCATAAAAATACGGTTTGCCATTTCTTACGTGCTCAAAAAAGGGAAAGTTTGGAGCAAAGCACGGACAAACCGCACGCGTGGAATCATTTAAACGTGTAGTGTCCCAGCAGAAAGCGTTGGACGCATAAGCCGGCATCAGCAATCATTCTCTGGCACATTAAATTTCCTATCGAATGCTGAAAAAATTGGACTTCCCTCGCTTCGGATAACGGAGATATGAAGTTTTTTGTGATTCTCCAATGTATTTCTTATGGAACGTTTCAGCGCTCGGGGTGCTGGGCTCTCGGGGTGCTAACTTCACTCCAGTAAAACTTCGCGTGTTATTACACACAAACGACAACGTAAAGCAATAGAGACATCGGAGCACATCGGAGTGGCAAGCCAAAATAATACTTGTACTTCATAGATGTGTAAATTACCTGCTTTCTATCGTGCATGTGATTGCAATAATTCGTGACCCTCATTGGTCAACCTTTTGTAATTACCAACAACTATTACAAATCACATGAACGCACAACCGTAACAACGAACACAACCTACCGCAACAAACTAAAGAGGCAAACGGGGCAAACTAACTAAACTAACTTACTGACCTGTCCGACTGCTGTCGGCACTGGTCGGCACACCTTGCCGGCACACGTGCCAGCGCCTTTGCGCATGCGCCATCTCTGCTGCAGTTATTTGTACTCAAATATTATACACAAAATGATCTATTGATGATGAGAACAACTCTTTTACTATTATAAAAAATTATATGAGCAAATTTATGACGTGTTTTCCGAATGTTCCAAAATGGATCATTTTAAAACACATTTTTGGCACATTTGTAAGCTTGCTAGAATAAACAAATAAAAACTGTCTTAAAGAACGGCTTTTCATCTATTAAAAGTAATATAAAGCACTCAATTCAGATTATTTGTTTCGCAAATATGAACAAATTTGTGACGTATGTTTTTAGAATGTTCAAAATTGATTATGTTCAATCACATTTTTGGCGCATTTGCGAGCGTGCTCGAATGAAAAAAGTTACATTAAAGAACAGTTCTTCTTTTATTCGAAACATGATAGAACACTCAATTTGGAAAATCGGGTGCCGAGATATGAATAAATCAGTGACGCATGTTTTCCAACTGTTTAGAAATTGATAATTTATAAACACATTTTTGGAGCATTTCCATGCTTGGTAGAATGACGAGGTTAAACATACCTTGAAGAACAGCTCGAATTTCAGTACAATCAATATGAAACAGTCAATTAGGATAATTTGCTTCTGACATTTTCGAAATAATATAAAAGAGCCCGAGCCCTCGCAGCTTTCGCTTCGCATAACGAAGATGAAGTTTTTTATGATTCTATGTATTTCTTATGGAGTGTCATCCCGACAAAAACCTCATATCTCCGTCATCCAAAGCGAGTGAAATTTTCCAATTAATATATAATATATAATAAAATTTTCGCAGCATTCGAAAGAAAATTTAATTTGCAACAAACTACTATAGTCGAAAATGTCGAAACTACTATTTCTTACGGTAAGAAAAATTGGAAAACTATGAATCCTCCATAAGAAATACACGAGTATTAGACAAAAACCTTCCTCATTTCATTATGCGATTCCAGTGAAGTCCAATTTTTAGTTCGTTAGAAACGATACCAAACTCATTTCTTACGTATCGGAAACACACTAAAGAGTGTCCACACAGCATGCGAGAAAATAATGCTATATAACGTTATATAACACCGAAAAAGTGTCCGCTCAAGAGAGTTAGAAATGTCCGTAACAAAAAATTTCACCATATATATACATATAAAAATGTTTTAAGCAATCTGGTTTCGACATAGCGTGGAAAGTCAACTACTTATTGAATCTAGTATAAATTAAAAGGTAGGTCCAAATTACTGGATTTCTAAAATAAAACCTCAAACTTATAATAATATCTAATTGTAAGTAATGTTTTCTTTAGTATATTTTTGTTTAAAACGGTAAAAGTGTATGTGTTTTATACTATCGTTTCAAGAATAAATAGGAAAGGACTCAAGTTGTCATCCAATTGAGGTAGAAGATCACAAGAAAATCCAAATTTCAACACAAGACTAGTTTTATTTTTGCAATATTTGGGGCTGTACTAGACTCACTTTAAGGTCTACAAGTATAAAATGAGCGATTTTTTGCAAACCAAGAGGAAAATCAAATTTGACAAAAACATCATTCTGTGATTCGTCTTAACCTTACAGCACATCTACTTGTTTTCGTTGGGTTAAAGCACTTAACTTACTGCCGAGTGGTTTGTATAATTTGCATAACACACACATACAATAAATGGTAATACATAATCATTTATATTCCATGAGTCCACGCTCTCCCAAGGAGCAAAACATGCAAACATGTACCAAAACATCTGACTAAATCTTTTGTTATTTTCCATCATTTTATGTGTAAAATACAAAATATTATATGTACGGAGCATACGGAATAACTCCACTTCTGTTCATAGTTTTACATCCCACGACAAACTGTCAATTCCACGGAATATGTATGATCCTGATATACCTATTTGATTCAATGTACATGAGGCAGTCGAGTAAAACTTTCAACAGCTTAATGCCGGCACACTCGTTCGACTCGCTAAGCACATACAAGTCGGGAGTTAATTTCAGGCTTTTTGTGTATTCACTGTTATTTTGATATCTTTGTAGTAGTGTAAATGGGTGCATAATTGTATATAGACCCTGTATAAGATTGTTGCATTTAGAATCAGGGTTTTAGCATTACAAAAGACGCACAATCAATAGTCAATATCTTTATAGTGTAGTGAACATTTAGTTGTACTGTATGAGCGAATGTCTCAAATGCATTTAACATCATTTAAATGAGATGTTCCTCATTATTTCATTTTCAATTTATAATATACCCTGCGTTGTTATTTTTGTTTTTTTCTTACGCTAACTAACGTCATTAGTTATCATATCATTCGTGACAAAATATCATTTACAGTTAGACTATATTGGATGGATTATACTTTTGAGCGTTGACGCATACCTGTTCGCGGCACACCTGTTCTTCTAAACCAGATACCAAATGGTGCGGTGCGCATACATGTATAAACCTGCAATGCAGGCATTGTGATTTCAATTCGACTCCCCGACAAAAATTTTTTTGGCACTTCTCCCGTTCGGCATCTGGTTTAAACACCTACTTAAAGAACTTATAAAGAAGCATCTCATAACATTGTTTTTCTCTTCTTTAGACAACACCAAATACATTTCACGTAGTAGAAGTACTTTTCCAAATTCAATCATGCAACCTTAAACCTAACAATCACACATTTGACCATATTTATATACAATGCAAAATTATAATTATCAGTCACAAAATAAGAGTCGACTTCAGTCAAGATTGCACAAACCAATATCTGTTACGCTTAACATGAATCCATTAGGGTTGATCAATTGTGACAAACCTAACAAATGACTACACCAGTATCACTAATTCAATTTTTCAACTAAATTCATTAAGCCCGGAAACAACTAAATGAGCATTCCAAAAGTAATTTTGACAAGAACGTCTCAACCGTTGTTACTTTACGTAGAATAAATTAAATAAATATTTATTGTACTTGTAAAAATCAGGAACATCTTTTGAACTCGTGGAAAAATATTTTTTTCATGGTATAGTTCAATCTACTGCTTTGTTTTGCGCGACACGCGCTGTAATACTAAGGAAATGTAATTATGTACTTGGTGGAATTGCCAGCGTGCAGCTAGCTGATCTTCATGCGCTTCGGAGGATCGGAGGGGCTGAGACATCCCAGCTTGGTGCTTACCGCAACACTGCCGTTACAAACGGCGTCGCTGCCATAAACGCTCATATTATTCAACAGTGTATCTTGTTTCTGTAACAAACCTCTTTGCTTCGAACTACTCACATATTTATTTAACAAATACTTACAATTCCTTCCACCATAACAGCAATGGGCACAATTCCAGTTGCATCTGCCACTTGGTGCT
Source organism: Dorylogaster longipes (assembly GCA_027580035.1). Classification (NCBI taxonomy): domain Eukaryota; kingdom Metazoa; phylum Arthropoda; class Insecta; order Coleoptera; family Staphylinidae; genus Dorylogaster; species Dorylogaster longipes. The sequence continues at coordinate 14,263 of JAODFX010073152.1, read as the reverse complement.
CAATCAAATAAAACATGTATTCATCGTAAAGCAGACGAATCAGATGAAAAGAACCAAAGCTTGCTGCAGAGCGAAGTGTTAGGTCGCGAATAACCATTGAACTTGAGAACATACGCAATGTTACATTCAAGCAACTTTAAGATAAAGAAGCATATTTACCTATAAAAACTCCATTTGAGCAAAAACTGCCGGGCTGCTTTTGAGAAATTAGGCTTTCCCTCATAGGGCTTCAAAGCGCTCTTAACCACATTTTTAAGCCATGAAGCCCACTGTTCAAGAGAATTTTGTCGTTGTAGTGTCAGCTTGAAATCGGCTTCAAATCGGGCGACAATCTCATTGTCACACTGGCATACCCAGGATGCTTGCTCACGCACGCTTTGGAAGTCGACGCGATTCAAATCAGCAAGCATTTGCGTGATTTGCGTGCTGTTATGCAACACAGCGCGAGCTGCTTGCGCCAAATGGTTCAACGATGTATAGCGTCGTAGACTCGAGCTGAAGGCCGAAACCGCCGATAATTTAACAGCCAGCATTGCAGGCGGTGCGCCCGTCATCGCAGTAGTCAACCATGACTCCAAACCCTTAGCGAAGTTGCGAATCGACTGCGTGAGCGACGCAGGAATAGGTTTAAGCACATCGGGTACAAGCACTTGAATCAGATTCTGATAAAAGGATAGGTCCACCTGTCGCACAAAATCCTGCATCGGTTCCTGCGCACACATAGCGAACAGCTTCGCCTTCGAGAGGTACTTCTCTTCTTCGCACTCATCACCGTTGTTATTGTCCTGCGATCGCCAAAACTCACGCCAGAGCGACTCGATCGTGCCAAACTCAAGACTGAGAATGGCATCCAAGAAAGCTTCCAGGTGTTCGCGATATATAGATCTACGAATAGGCAGGTCAATTGTTAACATATTAAAACGCGCGCAGTGTGTAACTTACTTTAAAGTGTCAACATCGTCATAACTGCATTCGTCCGGCAGTGCTGTCGAAAAATGTATGTCAGGAAAGTGTGGGATTGCATTGCTTCCATCGCCCAAATAAGACAAATGCTGCGGCGTCACACCTGGATTCAAATTCTGCTCCATTACATCAGCACTTCGTTTATAGTTTCTCGAGGATGATTTGCCCTGCACATTGGAAGGCATCGTCCTATTTATGGATTCGTCTACAGACGTTAGCGATGATCCTGGTTTGAGCCTGATACCATAATAATGATACTTTGAATTTCCCCGCGTGCCGAGTCGTCGTGTGCGCAGACCGAGAAACACAGAGCGAATCAGTTTGCCGAAGGACGCGGCGTTTACCGGTTCCAGTTTGTTCTCTCCGCAATGTCGGAGGTAATGCGAATACAGCGTAGACCGCGGAAGAGAAACACCCTCGGCAGTCTCGTAATTTTCCAGAAGCCATTGCACCTGAATCCACATGAAAATGTCTCAGTTGATGCATCAACAGTGGGGACATGAAGAAGAATAGTATTAGGTGAGAGAGAACTTACAGTTGCTGGCGAGACTCGGGTGGCGTGATTCAAAGCCGAACCGACTTCTTCGCCGACCGCCGACGGAGTCGCATGCACCGTGGCAGTCGCCACATAATTTGTGTCCTAGGTTATATCAATACCCCCACAGTGTATGCGTTAGAAGAATGAATTCCAAAAGAATACACCATAGCCACAATAACAATTTGTCGTTAGCAGAGAGTTAGTTAGAGAGAATAAAGCAGGAATGTTAAATGAACAAAGAAATAAACAAAACCATGCACAATAAACTAACTAGTTGCAAACAAGTAAGTGAGTTTAATAAATAGGTCATAAAATAATGTATGAACAACTCACGGCATTTGTAGTTTGCGGTGAATTTCGCGTCGAGGCGATAAGGGCCTCGGCGTCCACAGTTTGTTGGACTAGGTAATGAGCACCAGTGGTAGCGTAACCCACGGTCGTGGATGCTCCCGAATTGGTTGCATTTGTTGCATAATATTGTCCTTGACTCGCAGCATAAATTGTCCCAGACTCGCCTACAGTATACACCGGATACGCCCTAAAAGAAAGGTTGCACACGTTCAGCATATTAGAAGTTTTTCCAAGAGTTGTCATATGATTGTCTCACATTTGTGCTTGGCCGCCATTTGTTTGACTCGCGTATAAATCCGGATCCACATATTGCACGTGATAACTTTGATGGGATGCCACACTTTCACCGTCTAAAACAATTTAAAATAAATATATAGCGCTTCTCCAAACACCTGAAGATTTACACAATACCATAATCGTTATATTTGTTACAGTACATAACACTGAAAGCGGCGCGAACGGCAAATATGTGGAATAAAAATTAAAAGTATGTATCAACCAGAAAACGCAGCTATCGGATTTCACTAGCAGTTTAGCAGCTATCTAGCCGACGTTTCGATGGCAACTGACTCGTGCCGAATGCGCTTCTCGATCGCAGCAAACAGTCACCTCGTATCCCAATAACGCGCATAACACACGCCAAGCAAAGAGGAAGATTACGATAAGGTCCATCATCCAGACACAATGCGATGCAACATATTACAGGGCCATAATCGGGGATCAAAGCAGCGTGCAGGGTAACAAATTTCGCTCATTGCACGTGCTAGAAGGGCATCGATTGTACAGGTGCAGCAGCAGCATAGGAAAGGGGGAGAGCGATGAGTAAGATCACGCTCACCCCGCGATCAGGTGAATCAAACGAGAAAAACGAAAAAGGGGGGTGTACGGGACGGTGAAGTGACAGGATCACATGGCAACTGTTGCAACAAAGCTCCCCTTATTCATTCAGGTGAAACAAACAGGGATAACTAACAACTGCACTCAGAGTACACCTTGATGACTATTATCGTCCTCAGCATATAGAAATTATATAGCAACATTTTTCTAAATGGGAAGAATTCTACCTGAAAAACAATTCCATAATTTTTTAATAAACTACGTAAGATAATATATTCGGTTGAGAAGAAATGAAAAGGTGCACAAAAGCCACGTGTAACACGTGCAATCGATGATTAAAAGGGGTGATTAAAAGTAACAATCGTCCCCTCTTGAGTACCACCTGCCCTCAAAGATGGCTCCGAGTTGAAAACTGTCTAATTGAATGCATATATTACAAGCAAAACAATTACACACAACCAGAAAATATCAAATAAAGAACCAAGGTATTGACGATAAAACGCACATAGAAACTATGCGTGCTTTGTGTAACTTGGATTAAAAAAAAAAGTTATTCTTAAATTTTGAAATTTTGTTTTTCTGCTTACCTACAGTCGGCTGTACCGGTGTGAGCGAAGCGTAAGATCGCGCAGTGGCGTCTGATTTATCACGGAAAGGCATTAAAAGATAGTATTAGTTGCAAGGCGACGCTCAGGAGATAAAAGAAACCAATCACCCACGTTGACGTTAAGTTGTACGTGATTGTCGTTGCGTCGATAGAGGTAAAACATACCTGTGACGGTAATAAAATGTGGCGAATCTTCTGCAAGCGCCAGCGGATCAGAAGATTCATGCGATTCACCGCCCCGGGGCTCCGTTGTCGCAGTGCTTTCGTTGCTCGAATCCGCACCGTGCTCTAACTCCGATACGTCAATAACTGGCACTCCGTTCGCGTTAACAATTGTCGCTGTGCCACTCTAAACGAGCAAACAATTCACTTTCATCAAATTTGTTCTTGGGCAAATGTGTGCTAATACATTAAACCAATGTTTAACTTATTATGTCAAACTAAACTCAACAACTGATTTAATACAGTTAAATGGAAAGGAGCAACACTGAAATCAATATGTCAAAAATGCGAGTGGTCCACCTCCACCACCACTTTGGGGGAGGCTGCTATAATACCACCACATTCGACCATGCTCATAGCTGTAGAGACATATCAATGGCACTGCTATGAGTAAGAGTCATATCGCAATGCTTACCTGATGCAATCCTGCAGGCAGGACAATGAGTTGCGTCGTCGTGGCGTTTGGTGTAGGCGGCGTGGTAGCTGGTGCCGGGGTGGGCGGGTTGCTGCCACCACCACCTGCAGCACTGGCTGCGAACCGAGCTGCTGTTGCCATGGCCAGTCTCCAAGGCTACCCTCTCTGCGCAGCACCCTCTCTATGCTCACTCGTAATCTTCAAATCACAGGTTACACACACACACACTCCCAGGTTCTTACTCCTCCAATGTGTGGGGCATGTTACTTGTCTTGAATCAGCACGCTGAAAGCAGAACACTAATAGTGAGACTTTTGGACATCTGCACTTCACATCACCAACTGCTAGCTAATCCTTATTGCAAGCAGCAAAGGAGTTAGCCCTCATAGTGATGAATTGATCATCTAATAATCTACCTGGCAATGCAATAGAGGTACTAGCCGCCCTCATGTGCCGTCGCACTGTTTCACTGGCTTCACCTGGCCGGTGCTGGTGATAAACGTTAGTGTTTAATAGGCGCTCGTGTGTGATGCAGTACGGGTGCGTTTGTTGTGACCGTTGAGTCATGTTAGAAATGCAAAGGGGGCACTCGCAGTGCACCGACAAACACTAATACCGAGTGGTACACGCTGGTACGAAGGGTAACGGTACCTTTACCACAATCACATTTTAAATTCCTATTCCTTTGTTCAACTTTTTACTAGAGGCTTTATTTTCTTCATTTGCTACCAGATAATAGGTTGTGAATTGTACAAACGACGAACATAACCTGTTTGTAACAAATTCTAATATCCGACCCCTGCATAGTTGGTTACTCGTCTAGATCGAAAGTCAATAAATATGCGCAATGTATGTTTCAGTAAACTACTCCTCTTTTAAAAGGCAAAAAGCTGAGATTTAACGTCGTATAAAGCGTAGTCGAAGTTGGCATTGCAATCTTGCACGTTGATTAGGAGAAAAGACTATGGGAAGTGTTCAATTTCAGTTTCTTAAACCGAAAATAGAGTATTATTATATTTCCTTCAATCGTGCCAAAAATATATTAATTTTGTAATTATTGCAGATAAAATGTGCCGATGTAAAGATTTGTAAAAATCTCGAACTAATTAAAACCAGATGAAGTTTGACGTAATTTTCAGTACAAATTGTTGCGTAGGCAGCAAATTTAAATGAGAATGCGCATTTTATTAGAACAGTAATATTCGTAGGCACATTATAAAGTACGTATCTAGTCAATGCTCCGACAACAACGTGCGCAGCCTCAGGAACGAGAACAATACACACGCGCACTCGACGTCAACCGGCAGAAAACAATAAGCAATCGCGGCGAATATCGCGAGCATCGCGTAATCGAAGGCTAGGAACTGCCGCCGACGTCGCCGCTGCCGTTGTCGTCGTCATGCAAAGAAATTACGAAAAGCGCCTCTCACCTTCGGTTGCGCCGCCGTGTTGTTGTATCGGTTGCTAGGCACTTGCTAGTCACCAAGGATACGAATGGACAGCGGTGCGGCAGACCAGCCCGTGCGTTTGACAGCTGCCATGAAGTACGCTGCGCGTGATAAAATGTGCAGGGACGCCGGCCACGGCCGTGCGACGTGACGGCCCACGACGGAACCGGCGTCGCTCAATTTTCACGTCGATGCTCACCTTTCCAGGCCGCGATAGTCGCGGACGATTGTAACACGAATCCGATGCACTGCCGTGCCTCTCGATTGCAATTATTACGGCGACATTTATATCTTGTATCGATTAGCTTCAGCACGGACAATGAGCCATGCGGTTATCAAAGTGAGAGGATTGCTGCGACATCTACAAGCCCAAAGCAGAACTTTGTGGGGCGCTAACTTTACAGATTGCTGTGTGGCTTCTACCTTGATTTTAATGTTTCAGGTCCACTTACGTTCCTTCACATGGCCAACGAATTCAAGAACAGCTATTTGGAGCAGTGACAGGTTACTTGAATCGCATGCGGATGATTGGCATCTTTAATTTATTTCAGACTACGAGGAATGAACAGAAGGAATTTAATACTTGCAAACCGAAGATGAAGGTACACAAGGAATACACTTTACTGTGGAACGCAGGATGACAACGACAAATTGAAAACTGTGTGATCATACAATATTGACGATAAATGCGATTTTGTTTTTTGCAAAGCATACTATGAAACCTACGAAACGTCGGAAACAATGAGCAAAGGCAAACTGTCGGCGATTGTTGCAATAGTGTGGCATCTAGCGTCTATTAGTCAAAGTATTACTGTTGTCAAATTTAAATTGACAGTAGCCATTAATTTGTTATGACACAGCGGGTAACGTGGGTAACTAGATATTATCACAGATTTTATCTATATTTGTATATGATTTCATTAATAATTTGTCTGCATGTAACGTTTAAACATCTCAGTTGCTAACTGTGAGTCAAGTTTATTCAAATACCCGTTTGGCCGAACAGTGCTATTGGATTATTAAAACAACGAAACAAAAATTGCAATAACAATATGAATTTAAATCGAAGCCTTCTTTTATTCCATGGGAATGCGTTATAACTGCTTGCAATGATGAAGAGCGAAATGGAGCAAAATAAAAATGAGAAAGATGATAATAAACAGGTCAGATATTGACGAATGAATAGAGAGTAAGTCTGACATATGTTGAATGAATGTGAAAAAACCTTGCAGGCTTCCTTTCATCTCCCACAAGTATGGCATACACTTCTTTTCGTCTCTTCTCATCTTCTTCGTTATCTTCCGAAGCGGAGATGGGATGAACCTGTTTGTGGTTCGAAGCGTGTCGGCCGGACGCGGACATATCCCATTGGCATGGGAAAAGACTTTTTGTTTCATTTCAACTTTCGGCTGCGGTAGCTGGAAGGAAACAAAAAGTTGTAGTGGCGTTTTTTGTGCATGGCCGATGATAGTGGTCTGCCCACCACTTAGGAGACCTTAATTTTTTCCACTCTCACGTTACCCGCGGCCGTGAAAAACACTTGCGCGTTCTTAAGGGTGAATCTCAATTTCATCAATTTAAAACTTTCATCATCATTGTTGATGTAAATCATTAATCGGATTTAATATTACTTGCTATGTTTGACTTGTTTGTTTCATATATTTCACAATCTTATACAACTCAACTCTCAATTTCACTTTCTTTCACGTTTGAATATTTTTTACTTCACTATTACAGTACTACATTAGAAACATGAAATATGAAAAGAATCCAAATTTTATCGAGTTACATAAGCAGAACTTTAACTACAGTTACAATTCTATTTTCAACTCTCTGGCGAGCTCCGATCAGCTCTGTGTACATACGGATCAGTTAACCGTTGTTTTTTTTAAATCTAGCTACACTTAGCTACACTTCAACTTATCACTTAACTTCTGCACGCCCCTTCGAACATCCTGAAATTTTTGTTGTAGTTCAGTTATGTAAGTAATGTGATTGTGAATGTTTTCTGGTTATGTTAACTTAAGAATAAATAAAGTTACGGATCACTTAAAATAACATACATTTAAATACAGTTAAAAGAAGGATTGCTATTCTACCCTTTAGCAGGATTTTTTTAAAGAATAAAGTTTACAATGGATGTGCATTTACATCTAATTTTATCGATCTGCTTTCGCTCCAGTTTTGTAAAATGCTTTACAATATAAATTAGCTTGTAATCTCTTGTGGATGTTAAAGGTGTTCACAGGCAGTATAAATTTATTTAAAAATTCAACATTCTTTGATATTAGTGTAATTATTATTGTGATATTGTAATACTTTAGTTTACATTTGAATATATACATAATTCTCTTTTTCTACGACTTTTTTAAGATGTATTTAATTTAGCAAAAATTAAAAAGAATAAAATCCCTTTTGTCTATGAATTGTTTTGCTTTAAGACTATTTAAAATATCATTTGTAATTTTCTAATTGATTATAAGGATTATACGATAGATAATTAATAAAATAAGCAATCTTAAGCAAAGTCCTTTTTAGAATAAAAAAAAAACCATTTTTTACCCTTCCCTTTTTACATGATTTTTTTCCAGAAAGAACCACTTTGACCACTTCTTGAGATTAAGGTTAAGTTCCGTTAGTATCGAAAGCTAGGCAAGGCAGAGCAATAGAATAGAAAAGTGCAATAAGCACTTACGCTGCTATAGGGTTAAACTAAGAAATAAATGTATATTTGTGTCAATAGTATTGATCGATAAACGTATGCATGATATGTGAGATGCACCCAACATGTGTTGGCACTGTGGTGAGTGCCATAAATTTCGATCCTAACCATACCTTCATGTACATCAGCGCCAATCCAATCAATCTCTATCGACAACAAGCAAAACGACACTCAATGATATGCAAATCGCAGGCAAATAAATCTCTTAAAAACTTCATAAACACCACAACTCAATTGCATTGCACTGAAGATTGAAGACAGAGTGAAAACTGTATTTTAGTGCGGCCGCTCGACAGCAGGTGGCGCTATTATTGCGCTTCATCGTGTAACTGTTTTGAGCACGGATGGGTTGGGTTTGTGTCGCATGTGTGTGTTTTGCATCCGTGGGAACTTTGTGCTCAGCCGTGCGTTGAAATTCGTATGAGGGAATTCGTATTCGGTGGGAGAACCTGTTTGTCTTCGATTTGCGTGTGAATGTTTGTCGTGAGCAGGCCCCGCGCACCTTTCATACATAGACAATCAGTTGTTCAATATCTGCCAATTTCAATCTTTGTATCTCAAGGTTTTGAAGGATTCCCTCATACTAATAACGGTATAACTAAAGGTTGGTTTTTATGTAGAACTTCTAGGAGTATCGAAGACGGTATTTTTTGTACATCTTCCAAGTCAAATTTCAATTAAGATTTGTTATTTTTCAATATTCATTCATGTATTAATGACACACCATATGTATAAAAATGTAGCAAATGTTCGTTGTCCCCTATATGAGTATGTTGGCGTGCATATTAAAGTCGCCCCTAATGCAAACAGTTTCCACTATGTGGAGCGATGCGCGGTGACCACGAGGGAAGTTCCCACGATATGGAAGTCCTCGTAATGCCATCCACTACCATAATCGATGTACAAACTTAAATTTAAATACAAAAAATGTACACGTACAAATAATAAAAAGGAATTCAGCGTAATGTATATGCAAAACGTAGAATAAACAAAGAGAATGGTAAGGTAGGAGAGGCGATTGAAAGGGAATGCAATGACAGCATAATCATTGTAGCAAAATAAGTCGGTCTAAAGTCTTTAAATTCTTTGTAGCTTTTCAAATTCCCTCAAAACTCGATGCCTTACAATCGCAAAGGTATATTGTCCGCATTTGCAGCGAGAAAAGATTTCGCACGGAAGGTTAATATGTGAAAGAGTCCGCAATTTCCAATTTCAACCTTTGATTCTCTGGGAATGGGTACATTTTGAGATTCCGCAAAGAATGGGCATGAGAAAAACACCCCACACTGTGGACGATAAGTAGGTTATTATACCTCCAGAGTCGTGCTCGTTCTTTTGCACTGATGCGGCAGGCCCTTTCACACTGACACACTTCTGGCGCATGCATGGGAATGGAGTGTGGTGGGCCGTGCGAGAATGCATCGGCACGCGGTTCGCACGCCGAGCATGGAAGGGCGACTATAGGGGGTGACCGTCACGTCGGCAAGGAAGAAACGGAACCGATTCGGAAGTTGCCGTGTTGGCATACGCAGCCGGGTAAATAATACTGCGATGTAGAGGTGGAAGTGGAACCAAACACCAACGAATGGCCCCTCTAAATATGCGTCTCTGCAGACGTCATCTGCCGATGCCTCTGCCTACGTGTTGGGCAATGGTTTTCAACCAGTGGTCCGCGAATGCTTTTAAATTGAGTCATTTTGGGGTAAAAAAGCAATTTCTTATACTAAACTTCGAGAAATTGTTTTACGCTATTTTAAGGTTTTCTCCTCAACAACTTATCTATGTGAACAAGGATTTTCTGCTTTGTTAGTAATAAAAAACAAGGCGGGAAATTGTTTGAAAGTAAGTGATGATTTGCGTGTGGCATGGAGTAACAATATTAGTTCTAGTCGTGCAGAAGATGCAAGCTCAGAAATGACATTAATTCAGAATTACAAAAGTTTTTCCTAGAAATATTTCTCTTTAAGTAATTTTATATTAGATTTTTAATTAAAGTTTCAGTTTGATTATTACAGTTTATTTTTATTACACCGAATAGCGGTCCTTGCAAAACAAAATTATATAAAAATGGTTTCTGAGAAAGAAAACGTTGAGAACAACGATTTTCAACTATTTTTTTCCAAGGATGCCTTCATCAAGGTACTGCAAACCTAAAGTTACCTGAAAAGGACCAAGATATTCGTATGTAGGATATGAAATTAATAAAACTACAATACTATATACAAGTTATTAACATTAGCAATGAACAATGAACAATGGCCGACTAACATCTCTGAACTGCGCGTTGGTTTGTAATGCGACGCACTCTAGCGGCATAAATCTAAACTAGTCGCCCATTTAGTTCAAGTGCCGGCGCTAGAGTGAGCTAGCGTTAGTTATCAAATGAAGTCATATACAAAAGTCAGCGCTCAGATGCTGCAAAGCCGTTTTTGAATTTTTAATTTAAATATCTTGCAGACATCTGAGCGCTGCGAAAAATTGTAGCGTCTAGCGGCCGTCCACACATACGACGATACATAAGTTTCATTTGAGAATCTATAGGGAGGTAGCACAAAATGCTACTATAACGCCATTGCGGCAAACTTATTAAATTATTGATTGAGAGCAGTATATTTTTCCTATCTTCTTCCTGTTATACTGGGAAGTTGTGAGCTGTTTCGAACGATAATTCGTGCAATATTGCAAAAGTCAAAATTTTAACTATTAGAAGTTTTTAGGAAATATCGGTAAGATGAGGTGGTAATTGGTTCTGTGGTGATGGATATTTTAATATCTTTATTTTTGCAATTAAATACGCGTATAAAAGCAAAGGTATACAGTAAAACAAACGTTTTGAAAATAGTAAATTTTTTGACGCTTTTAATCATTCCTCGGGAAGCTATAGAACGTTATGCTACTGCTGGTATTATTGTAATAATTGTGGCAGTTCACAACACAACAATTTCGGTTGGAAAGTCAGAGCTTCCATTATTTTCAATGTAATTCGAAGCGCATTTAATTTCAGTTCTCAGTCAAAACATTACAAAATGACCACTAGAGGCGCTGTCTACCAGTGTTCGTGATTTTCATCTGCAGATGCGTCTACCAACGCCTGCAGAAGCATCTGCTTATGTGTAGAGGGGCCAAAACGAAGAAGGCGCGGTGCGTAAAGGGCACCCGATGGAATAGCGGTGGTGGTGGTGGTGGTGGTTTATACAAGTGGAAGTAACACATCAAGAATCGACGTGAAGAACCGACCGACTGAAGTATTTGCCAGTCGGTGGTTTGCTAGCGCACCAACAACAGCTAACTATTTAAACAAGTTTTCTACCAGCTTAAGTTAAGTTTACAAAAGTGACGAGAAAGTTTATTTTGGATTTACGATTTGAATTTACAACTGTAAGTTGATGATGCCGTTTAAATTCTTATTTTCATTTTGTGTAAACTTAGTGAGATGATTACTTAAGCTCGCCTGACACAATCAATTTTTCAGTGCATTTTTTTTGAGTTTTTAGATTTAACTTCCACCCAAGCACGTATTCTATTTTTAATATATATTAAAATTAAAAGAAAACAATTGCAAATGTTCTTGTTTTCCTCGTTAAATAATTCACACAGTACGAAATTGAAATACAAATGTACAGAAAAATTAATTGTGTTATACAAGCTGTAAATACTGATTATTGCAATATGAATTGTATTCGTTATTACAGTTTAGGTTGTGAACTCTGCTACTTAGTGTTGGATTCCTCTTCAAAGCTACTAGCTAGCTACTAGAGACCCGTTCATTACTCGGCTAATTAATTGCAATTAATATGCCAATTAGCGAGAGTGATTACTCATATGACGATTCCGCTAACGATCATTACGATCAGGATCAATCCAACGCACCAACATCCACAACCAGTACGATGATGACTAAAGCGGAATTAAGAAAGGTGATCAACAATATTAAGTATAAATATAAGTATATTTGTTTACCTTATGAATAACAAACAATTATCTAAAAATAACTATGAAATTAAGCGAATTTTGATCAATGTAGTAGTAGTAGTAAAATCTGATGTATATACTCACAATCAGATGAAATGATTATTATCCATTAGTTGATTTTAACGTCAATAATATTTTGAGGCCCGCGATAATTTAGAGAAGTATAAAAATAACTTGATCGACAGGCGGGGTTCGCAAATGTTTTTATAATTCGGCCATATTTGTGCAATTATTCATATGCATAACGGTAAATTCGTCAAGTAAAATCTAATATGTACATTGATTATTGCCTTTTCTAGACGCACAAACCAATTATGGAAAAACGGCGACGAGCAAAAATTAATAATTGTTTGAATGAGATCAAAGACTTATTGCTTGCAGCAATGAAGAAAGATGTAAGTATTTTGGACATTTTTATCCATCAACGACTGATAGACAATGTTAATCAATTGCTTTCTCGTTTATTTTAGCCTGAGCGGCATTCCAAATTGGAGAAAGCCGACATACTTGAAATGGCTGTGAAACATTTAAAATCCGTCCAAAAGCAACAGAAAGACATCGCCATTAGAAGCGACCCTACATTGGCGATGAAATACAAAACTGGTTATCTAGAGTGTGCTTCTGAGGTGTCCACTTATGTGGAGCAAATCGATGGTGTTGATGCTGGACTCAAAACCCGCCTCACAAATCATTTAAACAAATGCGCAAACGGTATTGAACGACCCCAATTTGATTTCACGTCCAGTTCTCTGCTGGCTTCATTTGCCGCTCAGAGCCGATTCAATCAAAGCGATGATCAAAACAACAACAACGGCCGGAGTCTTCCATTATCCAGCATGCACGGTATAGAGTTGATACCCAGTTGTCTACCAAACGGAGATTTTGCTTTCTTAGTGCCCAAATCTTCCTTCTCTTCAATTCTAAAGTCTGGAAGCATATTGGAGAATGCAATGAGTGTTGCCCAGCCCCGAGTTGAAAACGTGGATAGAAGCGAAAAGGTAGAAACAATTGCAACCAGCGAAGGGGAAGGAGAAACTGGGCAAGAAAGAGTAAGACAGAGACCGAGTGCGTTTGTGACAGTGATGCCGCGTCACCAAACTGGTCTACTGACATTTGCAAAACCTCCCAGTCCGCCGGCCAGTCCCGAAATGCCAAAAGTGCCTATTATTAAGCCCAAAGCTGAAAAACCCATTCCTTTAAATCTGGGCGGGAGTTTGAACAGCAACGAGAAAATACAAAATATTAAGTTTCCCATCAACAATCACAAGAAGGAGCACGAACCACTTTGTATTATCACCAATGCCAGTGAGAGGTACAGGCAAGCGCAGCGAGTTGAAGACACTCGTTATCAAGACGAAAATCGGTACTTGCTTCCTCAGATGCAGGCCTCAGATAAACCAGAATGTTTTAAACGGAAGGCCGAAGAGCACTTGCCTATCGTACCTCTGAAATTCTCCAGAATGGATGCCAACGAAGATGTGCCCAGCGTAAGTGCTTTTAAAAGCGTTTCGAAACCAGTAACGTACGAAAAACATGCACTTTATGAGTGCAATAGTGATGACGATCGAGACGAAGTGCGCAAGAATAATCAGGAAGGTGATAATGATACGAATGAGCCAATGTGGAGACCTTGGTAAATCAAACTATTAGATTAGTATCCAATTGGATCTCGTGCATTAGCCAGTTGCAATTTAGTGTTAAGAAACTTGTTAAATGATTTCGATGAATAATAATTGTAAGAAAATTAGTATAGATTAAGTGATCATTGATGCTTTAATAATGATACGGATGTTCTCAATGTGTTAATTTCATTGTTAAATTAATATTAGGTACCTACTTGCATATATCACTGGGCAACTAAGTTTAGGCAAGTAATTGTTTCCTCTATAATTACCATTGATTCTAATAGATATTGGCCTGCTGAACATGAACATATAATTAGAATTTTTGTAGGACGTAGGATTCTTAAGTAAACCGCAAGTAAAATTTGAAAATTAGAACATTGGCAGTGATTTGGGCTTCTGTGAATAAATATAAAACCTGTTGTTGCTTTGACAGTTTTCACTGATTTTAATAGAATTGGACCCGCTGAACGCGAACATGCAAATAGAATTTCTGAATGTCGTATAGTTTTTGAGAAAACTGCAATTGCGCATTTAATATTACATTACAGTATCGCCAGCCGTGT
>JAODFX010072044.1:0-18354 GCA_027580035.1 Dorylogaster longipes | reverse complement strand
AAAGACTTCAATGGAGCTATTCAGGACATTTCCTTTGCATTAACTCCACAAATTATCCTTGGTTGTATTGATAATGAATGGAATTTATATGTATATGTTGTAAATTCAACAGAGAGTACATTGATGTGCACACTATTGATGCACATTAAGCATCCAGACATTAATCCAACAGTTGCAAATTTTCGTGTAATTTGGTGCCCCTATGTGCCATCATTTGGTGAAGATGCAGACACTCTGGATGATCCAGCAAAGCTTCTCGTCCTGCTCAATGGCAGCAAAGGTATGTGTAAATTGTAATTCCAAATGTTTCTTCAAAGAATCTTCATTCATTCTTTTGTAGCTGAAGTGTGGGATGTGAGCATTATTAATTCAAAATATGGTGTTGGGCCACTGGAGGCAATTGATGATAGTGATGGTTATGTAGAGATTGTTGGCCACACGATGGATATAATCGATGCTTCGTTCTCACCCGATGGAACGGCATTGGCCACTGCCAGCGTGGACGGCTATGTGAAGTTCTTTCAAGTGTATCGCGTCGAATCGGAAAGTCCGCGATGTTTACACCAATGGCAACCGCACAACGGCCGAGCGCTGTCATGTCTACTGTTCTTGGACAACATTAAGTCGTATGCAATCTCAGAGTAAGTTCTACAACTTTTATACACCTGGTGTTTCATACAACTGCTTCAAACAGCTCGAAGTTCTGGAAGTTCGCGATCACCGGCGCCGATCACAATGCGGAGATCAAGATCTGGTCGTGCGAGTCGTGGACGTGCCTGCAGACGATCCGCTTTGAGCCGAATCCGCGCTCCGTCATTCTCAATCTCTTCCTGAAAGTGTCGCTCGACATGTCCGCGGAGTACCTTCTCATGTCCGACATCAACAATCAGATCATGTACGTGCTGCAGATCCAGAAGAACGAGGAGGAGCGCATGGCGAGCGTAACCACTGTATCAGAGTTTCTGCAACCGGCATCGATTCTCAGCTTCGGCATCGTGAGTGTCGCCCGTGCGGCGGCGCGCTACTCCAGCTCCGAGGAATTGTATGAGGATCTCGAGGAGTTTGATGACGACGATGATGGCGGTGGCGGCGATGGCGGCCCTCTGGAAATCGCCATTCGGATGATTATTGTACAGCCAAAGAGTCTGCAAGACTGCACGATCACGTTTAAGCCGGAGGGCTCGATGGTGTCGAATATCAAGTCCGTATACGGTAATGTGCCGGCGTTCGAGAGCAATGGCGAGAAGGCAGCCGACGAGCTGCCCAAACTGAACGATCTGCAATCGTCGGTGACATTGCTTATTCAGCAGCAGCAGCAGCAACAACAACAAAACCCGCAACCTCTAAACCTCATGACGCCAGACGACTTCAACTCACCGATTATCAACTCGAGTCCAAATAGCGTGCAGAACTCGATGGATATTGCCTCGCCGGCAGTGAAGGCGGATACCATTGAGCCATTCGCCATCTCGCATGCTAGCGGCGGTTCATCGCCCAGTCGCGAGGTACAGGAGATTCTCGCGCTGAACAACGCCAGCTACGGTACGCAAGAGTTCATAATGAAGCTGGAGGCGAATAGCGAATACAATGGTAGCGGCACCGTCGTGGAGAAGGTAGCAGCGGCAGCGAAGAGCGGTGTTCTTTGGGTGCACGGCGATCTGGAGGAGCACAACGAGGAGGCAACGGCGGCGACAGCGGCACGGCGCAAGGACGATGAAAGCACCAAGTGGGTGGGGCTGCGGCTGCTGAGCGTTGAGGCGCTGCTTAAAGAGCAGGGTAAACAACTGACGGAGTTGAAACTGCACACGCTGAAGAAGGCAGCACCGGCGACAACTACGGCGACCGATGCTGATGTGAGCGCCATCGTGCGCAAGGAGCTGGATACTGCGCTCGCCAGCCATCACCTACAAACCAGCAAGCTGCTGGAGGGCTTCCTCAAAGAGCAGAAGCGACGCGAGGCCGAGCAGGTCGACTACATGCTTGCAAGCATCGCGCAGCAACAGCTCGGCAAGCAGATCGTCGACCAACTTCAGCCGTGCGTCGCGCATGAAATCCAGACCAGTGTCATGCCGGCGATCCTGAAGACGTTCCAGGGTCTGCAGGATCAGCTCGACACGCGCTATGGGCAGAAACTCAGTGCGCTCGATCAGCTCCTCAAAGCGAACATCGCGAAGCTCTTCAGTAACAAGCAGGTGGCCGACTCGCTGAGCAACTCGGTCGTGAGCGTGATCAAGCCGAGCCTCGAGGCCTGCTACAAGGACATCTTCGGGACGACGTTGATTCCGTCGTGGGAGCGCGCTTGCAATACGATGTTCCAGCAGATTCATAGCACATTTACACAGGGAACGAAAGAATGTAAGATGGTGGCAGTGAAAGATTTTGTTCTGCGAATATAATTCGTGCTTTTCTCGCCTTATAGACACGTCCTGCGTGGAAAACTATATGGAGAGACAGCGAAAAGTGCAGGACAAGGGCAAGGACCTCGTCAACCAGATTCAGGCCGTATCGGAAAACATGAAACTGAACTCTGAGAAGCTGACAAGTGCGGTGTCAGAGGAAATACAAAAGCAGATTGGCGTTGCGTGCGCAAGGTAAGTACGATTATTTACAGTCCGTTTCAGACACAAGTTTGGTTTGCTGCATAATAAATAGTAAATCAATCGTCTTAACGTAAAAATTGCAAAAGCAGGTTTAGAATCAGGAAAGGAAACATGGTTATTAAAATCACTCAATTCACAATATCTAAAAAAGTTTTTAAACATTTCCCACTGTTTTATCCGACAGTATGCAAGAACAACTTTCCACGGCGATATCGGACGTCGTCAAGGAGCAAGTGCGGCACGGCTTCCGCACGCACTCGGCGCAGCTGGAGGACAGTGTAATGAACGCGGTGCGGTCGCGTGCCGTCACGCCATCGCCGCACATCATTGACACACAGGTAAACAGTGCGGCGAGCAAAACCCGCAGATCTACGGGTGCTAATTCGCCTGTGTTCACTTGCAGATGCAGATGTCTCAGCTGCATGCGTTGATCGCCAAGGGTGGCATCGACGCTGCATTCCAGCAGGCACTCTCCGCCTCGGCTTCCGCCTCCGACCTCTCGCTGGTGCTCTACGTCTGCGAGAGCGTCAATCCCGACGAGGTGTTTGCAGCGAGTAAATGCATCCTGCAACAACATGTGCTGCTTAGCCTGGTACAGCAACTAAGTGCCGACTTGCCGCACAAGACCGACGTGAAGCTGAGGTGGGTATTCATGCCGCCTGCGCAGTCATCATCATCGTAATGTTTTTGTTGTTATGCGCATAGGTATCTACAAGGCGCCGTGCTGAATCTTGATCCTAACAACGCGGTGACGCGTGAACATGTCCCACTCGTACTCGCCGAGCTAACCAAGCAACTCAAGAATTTTATCGTGACGAATCCAAGCAACAAGCACGCAACGGGTATGCGTATGTTGCTGATGGCGACGAAAGGGCTGACCAAGACATAAGCTACGAGCTGGGTGAATATAGATCCGTCAGTCTTGGAACTTGGAACTGGATGTATGTTGTGGAGGTGCATCTTGTAAAGACTGTATAGTATTCGTAAGTCTTGTATATTCAGCTTGACGTGCGCTTCAGCTAGTTTTATTTTTTTACCTTGTTTTATTCGACTTGATTAAACCTACAATATATAACAGTGAAGTTTTCCACGTGTTTATTGTGAAATTCCTATAACTCTGCTATATCATATACTAATTTTTATCGAGAGCCTGAAACAATTAAAACAATAGCGTTTTCAATTGTTTAACGTGTATTGCTGCTATGATGAAGATACGTTTATTGTTATCAAGGTAAGAAATATTTGCGAGTTCTTTAAAATTTTTGTTACCCTATATTTGCACTTATAAATATGTATATATATTTATTTATTATAATATGATAACCTACATTGTAGATCTTAAATTGGTATTATTAATCTTAAACGTATAAATTCTTAGTCGTAAATAGGAACCAAAAAGCACGTGTACTACATGTACGTTTTACATGTCTGGTACGAACGACTCGGCGTGTAACAAAATGAAGGGTACGTTAGTTATTGCCATAATTTACATTTGGTGCTACCACGACGGAAGTCGTGAATCAATTATCTTTTGAAGAGGAAGTACAAATAGCATAGTATCGTGACGAGAGGAACGGTATTACTTGGCCTGATCCGCAGCGCTGCACTCAGTCCAAAAAAATCTGGGGAAAGAAATTGTATTCGAGTGAAGGCAATAACGCGGCCACACTTGTGTTTACCGAAGTTGTCTTGCCCGTGAGTTAGCGACGAGGTGGACAATAAGACTGAGCTGAGGAGAGCGACGTCTTCGTGCAGAAAGTTCTCGGCGAGCGTGTGCCAGACGTCGAAGAGGGTTGCGTCGCAGCGTAACACCATGGGGCCGTGCGTGAAGTACGGCTTGAGTGCTACCAGTTCTATGCGCGACTCAAGTGTGCCACCAACGACCCGGTTCGGACGGATACGGACATAGGGCTCGGAGGAATCCACCTACAAAGCATCTTCCTCGCAATATTTGAAACGTGCGTGATGGAGCTACGTACAAACTCGTTGTTGATTTGCCATGTGAGATTCGCTGGCGGTATGGTGGCTGTCACTGCGCATGTGGCTGTGATCCGCTTACCAACTTCAATGCGTGCGGTGCTCACCTCTAACTGCGGCGCACCGATGGGCACGTCTGCAAGGAATTGGTGAATGATTAACAGATGAAGAACATGGAAGATGGGGGTTACCACACACACACACACACCGATTACATTCATCACAGCACCCTTCAACTCTGTGTGAAAAAGCGGTGCGTCGGCGGATACTTCGCACTTGAAAACACCGGAGTGGTCCTTCTGTACGCTGCGTAAGGTAACTGCGTTCATGCCACTCTCCTCCAGCTGCAACCCACAAGGTGAAAATGCACTTGAAGTTAGAATCTGTGGCCCCCGAGCAAGCGGTCGGACATACGTCGACGTGCAAGTTCCGCGTGTAGAACGCTTTTGATGGTGGTGACTCCTTCGGCACGAAGCGATAGAACTCGACGCCATTCCAGTACCACTTGATTGTGTACAACGCGACGTTCTCCAGGTCGTAATCACAGGAGAGCGTCACTGATTCATTCACTCGTACGTACTCAGGCACTTTAATAACGAGCGATTTTAGGCATTCCATCTCTGGAATTAATATGAACAACAAATGAAGTGAGGGCTTTCGAGTATTGCACCGGCGTTTTACGCCAAATGTACCTTGAATCAACATCAGTTGCAGAAGTAACACACTGCGCAAGATATCCATGATTGCGAATGTGAGCGGAGCAGAGCGCGCACGTGTGCGAACGAAGTGCAGCCGAACGAAGCTGCCCGGCGCGCTGTCAACGCGGAACTGAAGAGTTCCGCAGCGCACGCTTTGCTGGCACTCATCGCGGCCATCAAAACATCGGGCGTCCACGATGTGCATTTACCTCGTTCCTTCCTCCAATCGCCGGGGGTCTGCTGGTAGCAGCGCTCTCGGCCCGCATGCGGACGACTCTATTCCTTTCGCGACTCGCTGCGAGCCTTGCCTTTTGCGCCTGCTTTTTATGCATGTATTCAACTAGTCGAAACTACGCATCCGCAAATGATGTGGCCCCTTTTCGTTTACGATTTCTTTGTTTTCTGCATTCGTCCGAACCTGTACATGACACCTTGCGTGTTGTACATTTATAAACGCCCGGCGTGCGATGTGCAGAAAGGGGTGAGGAAATTATAGCGCTTTATTACGTTCTACGCGAGTCGCGCACGCACTAAGGAAATAACATTCCACCTTCCTTCGCCTGAATTATTACTTTCGTGAAATGATAATAACTTATTTCATGCACGCAGCGGGCTCGAAAGTGTAAATTTACACCTGCTTGTGGCTTAGAAAATTACGATTGTCGAAACTGCAGTTGACCGATGCGAAAATCAAATGCATGCGGACATTTTCAAATATTACGGGACTCTTGGGGATTGCCGTGGCTAACGTTGAGTTGGTCCAAAGCGCGACGAACACACGCCGCGTTCCTCTCAATTCCCCAATGGGCGGTAGCACGGACGTAAATGCATCGAATACGGTCAACTCGACAGCTACGGGGGTTTGTTATGGTAATTAATCTACACACATCCTCGCAAAACCTTCCATTCTGGCACGACTTGGACTTTCGAGTACTTTTAACATCATCCAGTTCATAATTAGCTATACGCTCTATCTAATTTTACGAGTAGTCACAAACCTGCATAGAAAGTGGTTCGACATGTTAATTTCCTAAATGACAGCACCTCTTGCACATTTGGTCCGATGTAGGAAGCCTGAAACTTGCCTACGCACTTGTTGGTTTTCGTTTCAATTCCGGCATCAGCTGGTATGTGCCGTACTGTTGGATAAACACCGGTGAATTGCCGAAATTTGAATTTCTAATTCGTCCAGCGATTGACCGCGGGCGGCCAGTGGGAAATGTGAGTACTGCTTCGTTAGACACAGTCGTAGCAAAGTTGTTTTTAAGGTGTTTGCGACGGCGTTTTAAACGCACGCCGATAGACAATTGGCGAAATTGGCTAACAAACATGGGCTGAAATTAATTTTCGTCAGCGAATATATGCACACTTCAACTTCGAGGTTGCATAATCCGTAATTGCGAGAAGTCCCGCATGCATACGAACCGAGACCCGTCTCTCTTGGGTCAGCCAAACTTCTGGCAGACATCAGGAATCAATTCCGTCCTGTCGTCCTCAGCGTCTTTCGATGGGCTAGCGCGCACAGTCTTCAGCCATAAATATTTGCGTTCAAGCGAGGGGTGTGTCCATAGTGATAAAAATCGAGACGGTTGCTGTTTCCGATGAAACGATAAATCGTCGAACAATTTCATTTACATGCTGCCGGTTTCTTTTTCCTCTCTTCGTCCAAACGCTCACGCACATAACTTTTCCAATCGTCTTTTTACTCTAATGTATATTGAGTTGCCTATAACCAATGAAACAAAAACGACGCGTTTGTGGTTAGCCATGCGTAGAAACATTTCCTTGCGAACATCATCATTACACTAAGTAGTTGGCAGTTGGAGATTTATATGTTGTGCGTGTTTAAGGGCGGGGAAAAGAGGAAAGAAAGAGGGTGAGTAGTGAAAAAGTGGCAAAGTGATGATTTGACTCCGAGCCAACAACATGCGACGGTGTGTTTCGTCGAGGTACAATATCCAAAGACTGGAAAGTGGCGAGTGTATCAATTCGACCAAAGCATTCGTACAACTCGGCCTGCGAGCGTAATTTGCTTGCAATGGAATGAACTCCGGCGGTTAGAGTTAGAGGGCTCGTCCATCCGTGACAAATTGCGAAAACAGATGGCGAAAAAAAGGCGATGCGGTCAAACGAAGTGCAATAACATGCATGCGGGCGGTGGGGGCGGAACGAGTGTGTTTGCTGCTGCGCCGCCGCTGCCGGCGACGAGCACGGAATCCGAATATTTAAATGAGGATCGAAAGAGAGCCCCGAAACGAAACGACCGGGGACGACGGCGGCGGCGGCGGCGGCGGCGACGGATTATGCCCACTTTCGTAAATCGTGCGCTGGCGAATAGAGGCGGTGCAGCGCGTAGCACCCACCTTCGTTTTATGGGGCTTACACCGGGCTGATTGCGAGTGTAATGAAGGACGATTTACGCTCGGCGAGCCGCTTGTTGCCGGGGATTAATCCATTCGACGCCCCCGTGATTTGCAGCGCGGCGCGACCGGCGGAAAGTCAGTCGGGCGGACACGCAAAGATTATTTACCTCTCCGCAGCATGCCCGCTGCGACTGGACACTGCTCCCTCTGTCTGTTACATATTAATAAGTGGCCGGACAACACCCGAACGCCGGACAATAACTTGCAGGAGATATGAGAGCAAATCCCTCTCTAACGCCCTTTCTCTTCCTCTCTCTCTCTCTTTGCATACTCTCCAAATGCGGTGTATTTCTATTTTATATTGACAGGCGTTCAGTTCGAGTTATTAGCACGCCACTTTCGAGAGTGCTTTGCTTAATGCATGCTTTGTTTGCAAAACAAATGAGTCTCGTTTTTACCTCGCACAAATAATACCTCCAGACAATTGTTCTTACAGAATAGCGATGGATTTTAAAATATCGCCAAATATCAATACATATACTGTAAGACTTTGCAGGCGCTTTGTTCCAACGAATTTAGAGTTTCAAGGATTTATACATATTGGTGTGATATCATTAATACTTTATGATATGCAGATGAGATCTGCTTGATGAATTTGACTGGATCTAAAATCACGGAACAGTAATGAAACTTGAAACCGAACAATGAAGGCCAAAGAACTTGTAAACCTGAATAATATATTTTCAAAAATTTAGACGCAATGGAAAAGAAGAGAGATTAAAATAAATTAACAAATCGAATTGATATAAGAATGAGCTATTTTTCAATATTATGTAACTGTGCATGGTGCTAATCTTATAGTTTAAATCAATTAATTTTTTATCATTTGCAATATGACCCTCTACTGTTGCATAGTCTAAAAAAACTGATTGCATACTTCTTGGAATCAGCAAGCAACATTATGATTCCAATATTAGCTGTTAGTGAGTTTATCTGTCTAACATTTTCCATGCGATTTAAAAAAAAATTATGTAATGGTCGTTTTTATACACCGAATCATTATGTTAAAATTTCAGAACGATGGACCGCACTTTTCGATAAAATTGGAATTTAAAAAATCTCATGGAAAAGGTTAGGCGCAAAAACTCCCGGTTCAACTCAACGGTTAGCCACTCTGGAACTTATCGCTCTACATCTGCACCTCCCCCTCCCCCCTCCCACCATCTAGCTCCTCGACATTTTTGGAGTAGTAGGGTAGTTAAGCAAGCTACTATCAACCATAGCATTGGTTGACGCGCAGTTTGGTTCAAGGTTAAAGATGGCGGGCAATGATGACCACTTTCTTGTACTTTTCATGTTAGTGTTGTTTGAATATATTTCCTAGCGTGCGAAAGTAGGTAACGTCCTCATCTATCCGACTTGTACCATAAGTATTCTTAAATGTAAGCCGTAATTTATTTACGTCACCAACCTGACTGGTCTCCTCATAGCACCGGCCTCCTTCCGATAGCTCTTATGGCCAGGATCTTTTGCCAGATAACAAAGTAAACGACGAAGTGTGTGCGGGATCGCTCACGACGTTGCTCGCTGTAGCTCCCTGATTTATATATTTTTTAAATTATGAAAACATTTCGGAATGCAATACATACACCATAAGAAACTAATTGGAAGTTCATAAATGCGGTTGGCCTTTTAAGTTCTATTGATTGGTTCAAGTTGCATTGCTCTACGATCTACCATTCCTGAGATCTCTGCATTAATTTTTTCGGACTTGCGGGGAAGAGGCAAAATCGTTCAGGAGGGGACAAATATTAGTAATTAACTAATATAATCGCTATTAGCCGCAATTTTTCGTGCTTTTGGTGGATCAAGGCGGAAAGGGCGGCAAGTGCCCTCTTTGCTCCCCACCCCTGGCTACGCTCATGGTTGGATGATTAATATGATTAATTTATTACGATTAATTCAGAGCACAACAATATTTCAGCTAAACTGCCAAACGCAAGACTAAAGTAACTTGATAACGTTTTCTGTTAATTGTAAATAAGTTTTAGCTTGATTTGTTATTGTAATATGATTTCTATAACCAAATGTAATTTAGATGTTACAAATATACTTAGATATAATAGTTGCATTGTACAATATACAGTTGTTGTTTCTAAAGTATTGATGTTGATTAGCTTTCGTTATATTTGTTTATTCCTATTTTGTTTAAGTTTATCAGTTACAATTGACTAATCCATCAATGCAAGGATAACAGATATGGCAGGGTATTATACAATAATTAAAAAAAAAATCAAAATTAAACATTCAAAAACGTTTCAATCGTATATTAGCTTATATTGGCTGGTTAACCAAGTAGAACACATCGGATAGTCTAATCTAACACATATTTTATTTGTTAATAAGTATGAAATTCATTGTATCATCGCTATTATGGCAGTTACTCTCATCGTTTCTCCAATCGATGGTGGAAGGTGAAATCTCTTTCTTTTTCACATATCTGATTTCTCAAGGAGCTCACTCAGCGTTGTCTATTTGTCGTAGAAGGCACTTTACCCTCAAAGTTTTTTGTAGAGGAAAGTAAAACAATTTTATCCCATTCAGCTCAGTTATTTTTAGTTCATTTCCCTTTCGCAATGGAAGTATTCTGGGTGGAATTTGCAAGCTTTGACAGCAGCCTTTTTGTCGTTCTCACATAGCGTTCGTTTTCCGATTCATAGTTGCACGATGCCAACAATCCAGCGGTATGCGTAACAAAATGTTAAAAAACTAAAATAAAGTTAGCGAGTGTTGTTAAAATATAGGGATTGTTAAAATTACATGAATATGCTTGAATTACCATTTATTGTATCCAATTATTGAATTTTCTGGTAAATTTGCAGTTAGTATGATTAACGCCGATAACCGTAATATGATAATTCCAATTTTAGATAAACACTATTCTTAATATTGTGGTAGCCTCTTGTAATCACTGGTTTCATCCAACAACTAATTGCGATAAGTCTGATGGTTATTAAGAATATATGAAAATGACCCCAAACACGAAGTAAATATAATGGCATTCAGATTAGATATTAACAAATTACCGGATGATACGAAATGCGAGACAAGAAATACTGTTGTTATGCGCACTCCGCAAATTGAGCTGAAGTTAATAATAGACCGATAGGCGGTGAGTGTGTGTGTGTGTGTGTGTGTGTGTGTAGGCGTCGTTCGCCTAAAGTCCAAAGTCGTCGTGGAAAGAAGACGGAAAGAAGCGACCGACAAAAAATGTGGTGGAAACCGACGTGCGGCGTCGCAAGGGCGAGCAGAAAAGCCACTCGACGCGAAACCGGCGTGCGGTCGCTGCGGCTTCTCGCCGCGTCCTTATGTGACGGATCGCTTCCTGTTTTTAACAATATTCGCCGTCCGCCCAAGCGACGTCTTCCTCTCCTGCAAATGCGCATTACGTTGGATGCTTCGATGCGCTAACGGCGCACAAAACGAGACGAGCAATCGGCGTTGGCCAAATTTTGGCAGAGCACGAACGAGGCGCACGCATGACAGCATGTGTTTTAATATGTTTTCAAGTTTCATCCGAAAATCAGAACGGCACAAACAGAGAATGAGATTGAAAATTGCGCGCAGCTCCATCAGCTCCACGAGCCACGAGCATCAACTGGTGTTGTTCCGCGCGTTGTCCGCGACAACGGAGTTCTCCTGCGTCGAGACGATGGCATGCTTCAGTGCGGTGAGCAACTCTTGAATCTTGATAAACTCCTTGACGAGCGCCATGCGCAGATCGTAAAAGTTAGACTTGGTTGTCTCCTGCATCGCCTTGACCACTTGCCGTTTGAGGTCCATCTTGATGTGGTCCATCTCATCGCGCACAGCGCCGCGCACCACATTGGCGATCTCGTCGCTGAGCAGCGGCGACGGGGACGACGGCGGCTGCATCGGCGATATCGGCGATATCGGCGACATCGGCAGGTAGTAGGCTTCATTCTCCGACTCGGGGACCGTGCGCTCTTCGTAGATCCTACCGGCGTCGTCGCCAGCGTTGTGGTAGTGATGGTGATCGTGGTGGTGGTGGTCGACGTTTGCAGAGCTCGAGAGCGGCTCGGTGCGCATGAGCATCGACACACGCGAAATCTCCGATTCGGTGTTGACGAACGAGCGGTAGCCATGGACGATCTTGATTTCATCGTCGACGAGCGCGGTGGCAGCGGTTGTCACGATGCCTTCGCCAGCGGCCGTCGGCTTCTTCAGCGAGACGGCCGACGAGAGCTGCTTGAACTCGCGCGGCGCAAAGATGATCTGCGCGGTCTTGGCGTCGGTCGTCGTCGGCGAGACGCGGTTCATCGGCTGCGCGAGGTTGCGCGTATCGTACGCGAAGATCGTGCCCATCTCGCTGCAGATGGCGAAGGTGACACCGTCGGCGCACGCGTCGATACAACGCGGATGGTAGGCGAGGTCGATGCGGCTGATCGTCGCCGTGTTGAGGGCGTCGCGTACAACGCACTGGCAGTTATCAGTGATGTAGATGAGCACGCCACCGGGATACGCGAGCCCACGCAGGGCGGACTTGCTCTGCTCGCTGTAGACGTTCGTGATGCCGTCGAGTTCCCACAGGATGCACGCGCCGAGGCTGGTGCACGCCGCGACGCGCACGCTACCCCCGGCGCCGTTGTCGTGCAGCGTGCACCCGGTGAGCATGCCCGTGTTGCACGCGTGGTACGTGGCGATGAGGCCCGTCGCGTCGTACGCGTACACGTGGTTGTTGCGTGCCGCCGCGCACAGGCACGTGTCGCGCGAGTCGAACATCAGCTTCGAGAACTCGCTGTGGTCCTCGACGGCGGCGATCTCCTTCTTCACGAAGCTGTGCTTCATGTCGTAAATGAGAATGCGATCACCCTGCGCGATCGCGATGTCGCGCTTGTTGAGGCTCTGGAAGCACGCAAACGTCGCGCCCTCGATGTCGTCGAGCTGGTGCAGGAACTTGCAGCGGCCTTCCTTGAACGAGACGAACTGCACGTGCCCATCGCCCGTCACAACGCACATCCACTCGCCGTTGTTCGCCCAGGAAGCGCTGCGCAGCGCCATCGAGCCCTTCGGGAACGGGTGGTACTGCCCGACCATGCTGCAGCCTGGCCAGTCGTAGACGGTGAGCCGGTTCGATACGCATGCCAGACTCATGTTGGCCCAGCGTGTGTTGGCTCGCACCCTTTCAACAATTACTCGCCACGCGCACGAGTTACGATAATTTTGATGCGAATGTGAATCAAACCCAAATTGACATTGCGACTCGCCTCACTTCAACGATCAACACAACGTTGAGACATCGAAACAGTCGCTCGCCTTTATTTTGTGCGAATCACTCACATGTCAACAGCGTAATTACCGTCATTGTAGTAGCATCGCATGCAAAACCTCTGCGACCCAATCAGTCACTTACGCAGGCTTGCACTTGTCGTGCGGCGTGTGTGGCTTTTGAGGTTAAGAATCAGTGCTCTAAGTAGCTACCAAACGCCGTGCGTCGGCCACTACGTCCGGTGATTGTTGAACGTAAAACGCTCAAAGCGTAATTATCTTCCCATCGTGCAGTAATAACTGAAACAATCATATAAAACGCATGAAAGTAACCCAGCAACACAACATAATCGCAGCTGACAACTTGTTGTTGGTAACTTAATGTAAAGAAGACGCGTAAAATTAATGCTGTACTTGATATTAATTCTCTAGAACTTACTGCAATTGTTTCCGCGAATATACATAATTAAATTAATCTCATCAAAATCACAAACACTGCATTGTGCTGTCATTTGGATTGTAAATATAAATTATAATGTTTATTTTCGCTCAACAAATCCAGTGTAGTTGGAATAAATTAATGTTCTAAAATACCGAATGCTTTCTTCACTAACCTCCAAATAACTTGTGAATTAAGATTGGCATGTTTAATTGATAAAAGGCTTATTTTTACACTCAATAGTCAATAGAAATTCACAATTATGATTAAAATTATGATCAAAATTATAAAAAACAATATTCAGTGTTTGTATTCAATGAATTCAAATAACGCACCAATTTGTTATAACTAAAATTAAATCACAATCTGTGTTTCAAAACAACTCCCATTTGACTTATTGATAGCTAATTTCTCGTAAAATACATCCTGAATCGTCTCAACATTTTAACACGTTCTTCAGAACACATTTTTTAAATATCTTGTTTACAAGTTTACAAACTTTTGTAGCATTTCTTATGTCAAGTGTGATCTCGTTAGAAGAACCTTAATAAAATCTTTAAAGCAGTTTTTGTTAATTGGCATAAACGTGAATGTTTACATTCTTTAGGAATTGATGAACCCAATTGATGTGTAGTCAAGTCAACATGCACAACACTTACATCTCATATCTTCTACATTGTTTCAATCAAGTGCTTCAGCGACTCCGTCGCGGAATTGCTCTCAAAAAAGGTTAGATTCGCCAGCGCCCTCTGAGAGTATTCATCTTGCATGTGTCGTGTGCGCTCTAAAGCGCCATTTGCGTTGATAAGTTGCAGCAGGTCCTCAACATGGTGCTGGTGGTCGACGTCGCCGTCGTTGGCATCGAACAAGACCGCATTGTGGATGCACTCGTAGACGTCGGGACGCTCTTCAAGCATGAGCATGGCGGGTGCACCAAGCGCGTCCAGTCGACCCTCACGAAAAACCTCCAGATCGGCGTGTGCTTGCTGCGCTAGCGCAAGATGCTTGCCAAAGCGGTAAGCAGCACGCTGAGCGTCGTCTCCGTGACCAGCGATAAGCAACGCAGCGCGGCAGGTCTTCCCCAACAAGTTGCCACCAGTGAGTACACTGCGCAATGCCCACTCCTCACGGGGATGCCCCAGCAGCTCGTCGACACGGTATGGCCCATCGTCGTCGGCGTCGGTGGTGGTGGCAGCAGCAGAGAACGCAGCGCAGTACGCCGTCTTCGGCTGCGTGCGCGGCCGGTGCGCAACACCGGCGTCAGCGACGAAGGCGCTCTCGGCGAGGTCGCGCACCGCCGACGAGATAATCTCGTTGACAGTGGAGTTGCGCAGCCCCGAGAGGTCGTGAAAGCAGCGTGCTAGTAGGTAGTCGCCGCTGAGCAGCGCAAGTTTGTTGCCGTCGGCGAGGACGTCGGCGCATGGCGACGTTCCGTCGACGGCGCCCAGCATGCCGTTGTGAAGCATGTAGCTGGTGCGCAGCATCTCCGCCACCTCAGCGAGCACGCGCTGCGAGTGCAAAATGCCGGCGGTGATATCCCGGTCGATAGGTAAGAATGCCCTCTGTAGGCCCGCTGCCTTCGCCACAAGCAAAACGATCAGACCCCACGAAGGTGCACTTGACTTGAAAAGCACGTCCCTACCACAAAATGTACATTTGAAATAACGAATACAACTGTTGACTGTAGGCAACACATATAACACACTTGCAACTCACTTTGCTACCTGCATTAGGGGATGCTCGCTGCCGGCGAGTTTCTTCATGCACATCGCCGTATTGGCCAGCTCGTCGTTGAGCAGCCATCGAAGGTTGAGGAACGACGTTGAGTAGCCAACGACGCGCTCGGCCTCCTTGATCGAGTCGCGTTGTGTTCGCTGCTGGACTTCACGCTGATGCTGATGATAGGCCTTGATGGAAGGAGGCCTCGCCACCGTCGCGTAGTCATGGCTTTGACGTGGTTTGTTGTATTCCAATTGAAACAGGTTTCTTGCGAATACTGTCGGAAGGATGCGTCTCATGCCGATTGCAGCAACTAGCCAACTAAGACCGCGTCGCGTGCCTGCTTGATCTCACGTGAGGAAAGCCAGAAATAGCAAATAGCCAAACGCACTCAACGATGCACGTTAATTATAGAACAACAATCTAGTTGGCATGCGGTGATGCTTTTTTGCCCTGTGCCCATCGAATAACCTTAAAATCAGCAGTCGTGTTGCAAACACTGGTTCACTGTGAAGCGGAAAATCAATACAGCGCAAGGCAAGGCTGAATTGGAGTATTCTCGAATATCTTTAAAATCAAAAATTTTTTGGTTGTGATTCTGTACATCTGCAGTTGTTTCGTTCGTGTTGCTATTTGCCAAATTATTGACTAATATTTTTACCCATTTGCAACGTCTACCACACCGTTGAATGAGATATTCACAGATATTCTCATCCAAGGACCACATTCAAAATAAAATTAATATGAGAAAACGGACAAAAATGGAAGCTGTGGGTATAAGTTTGCAGTGGTAATGTACGATTAGTTGCAAACAGATAGATATATTTTAATAGGTGGGCACAGTTAATACCGTTACATATAAAGTTAACATATTTGGATATAAGTTTGCCGACCACTAGACTAATATAACAGACTAAAGTTAACCAGGGCCGTAGCTAGGGGTGGACATGGAGGGCAATGCCCTATCTAAGAATAACTATGCCCTACCTTAAAAATGATATTCTGAAAATGCACACGATTAATACGAGGTTATATTATAATGTCGCTAGAAAAAGCATGAGATGTCCCTATTCAAACATGAGATGCTCTATCTTAAATTTAGTTCTAGCTACGGGCCTGCATCCTTCTCTATATCCGTACAAAATATCTATCAAACATACAATTAAAATTTTCTTTGGAAAAATTAAACCATTTCATCAGTAATTATTTAATTGAATTTAAGTTTTAGTTTGTGTTATTCTGATTCGAGGGGTTGTATATCAAGAAAGCGGATAAAAGAGTGTGGAAATGTTTCAATCTTTGCCTCGCCCATTATTACACTGAACAAAATTTGGGCAAAAATTGTGTTCTTTATTATTACACTTGATTCTAATTGACTTTAACCTTCTGAACACGAATATGTAATTAGAATTTCGGTAGGACGTAGAATTCTTAAGTAAACAGCAAGTAAAATTTGAAAAATAGTACTTCGGCAGGGAATTTGGCTGCTGCGAATAAATATAAAACTTGCTAAAAATTGCTTCTTTAATAGTTTTCATTGATTTCAATAGAATTGGATCACCTGAACACGGATATGCAAATATAATTTCTGTATCTTGTATAGTTTTTGCGAAGATTGCAATTGTACATTTAACGCCAGCCGTATTGAGGTTTCAAATTAAAATGTGAGCACTAAGGCGGAAGAAATACGAACGATTTATAGTGGGACCTCATTGGTCAAACTGACGAATCAACGTTTGAAGGCGCGGTTAGTTTTGCGATGTATCGTATGTGGCGCTGTGTTATAATTATCATCATTATCAACCAGCCTCCAAGGTCCACTGCTGGACGTAGTCCTCCCTTGTTTGCTTCCATAACTCCCTGTCTTGTGCGATTTGTATCCAGTTTGTGTGGATGCGCCGTAAATCGTCGTGCCATCTGGTTGGAGGACGGCCTCTGCTCCTGATCGCATCTTGCCTTGGTCTCCATTCTATTATTTTCTTGGTCCACCGATCGTCGGATAGCCTTGCAATGTGCCCTGCCCAATTCCATTTGTGATGTATGATTTAGCAATATGCAACACAAGCATAATTAACCAATCGCATAACAAGTGACTATGAAATGTACAACAACCAATCTAGGACACCCAAACAATACATTGGCAATATCTAACATGAAATTATTATGTTAACATATGTAATCATTATGAAATGTAATATTAATATATATTAGGAGTAATTAGTCAATAAAGAGTAGTCTACATCGAACTAGCATCGGGATATCCTGCCTCCTTACTACTTCCCACATTACACATTTTAAAGTTACTATTTTTTTCTACGGCATCTGTAAGTTGTGTTCTATTGCGTATTTTATTATTTGATATTCTGTCCCTCAAAGATAGACCCAGCATTGATCTTTCCATTGCTCTTTGTGTAATTTTAATTTTGTTGATTGTTCTTTTAGTCAATGTTAGGGTCTCTGCGTCATATGTTACAACAGACAGTACACACTGGTTGTAGACCTTTCTTTTCAAACATATCGAAAGTGACGATTTGAAGATGTAATTAAGTCGGCCATAGGCTGCCCATGCCAGTCCTATTCGTCTGGATAGCTCACAGGCTTGATTATCTCGGCCTATACGTATTTATTGATCCAGATATTTGTTGGTGGTAGTTTCCTTGCTTTGTTTATTATCGACATATATACCACCAACAATTATTAGGTTCGTCATCACTTTATGACAAGTTTATTTTCAGTCCCACCTGTTCAGAGGTAGAATGTAGTCTTTGTAACATTTCTTGGGCTTCAGGTTTTCGTCATTCACGTTTACGCCCAGCTCGTCCCATTCTATTTGCTTGCAGCATATATTGGAGCAAATGATTAAATAGTTTTGGAGAAATGGTGTCGCCTTGGCGAACTACTTTTCTATTTGGAAGTTATTCGTGCGACAGTCAGCTAGAGACTTCAGCATTTTCTGCTGGTTAATGGTATCGAATGCTTTTTCATAGTCGACGACGATCAAGACTAGCGGTTTGTTGTATTCGACCTTTTTTTTCGATTAAGCTTTTTAGAGTTTGGAATTGATCGTTTGTACCATATCCTGAACAGAACCTTGCTTGCTCTGGCGGCTGGTATTGGTCTAATTTGGCAGTTAGTCTGTTATGCGGCGATTACAAGCGGCCGCTAGAAGCATTAAATTAGGCACGAGCCATGTATGAACGAACCTGTCATGCCCCTGCTACTGCTACACGCGTTGCCCGTATTATCAAGTATTAAGTTTCCTCACTCAT
>JAODFX010070937.1:0-18384 GCA_027580035.1 Dorylogaster longipes | reverse complement strand
TCCAACGACTCTGCGCTGCGATTGAGCTGCATCTAATTAGCCTGAAAGTCAACGAGGGGCGAGCAAACGAGTGGATCCGATGCTGTGATTGGACGAAAATCAAAATCGATTCAATTAGAGCTAAAATGTTGCACAATGAAAAAATAACAATATACAGGTTGTTTTAAAATATTTTTTTAATTTGTACATATTACAAGTTGTTTCAAATTTTATATACATTTTTAAAATAAATAAACGTTATTTGCTATAATTCGTTTCAAGTACATATTGTATTAAAATTTCTAAGTATATCATTTTTGAAGCTGTTATTTCGCTGCAAATTTGCAAGGATGCTTTTGTGGGTAATTCTATACCAATCATTGTTTCAGGTTTTAGGTATTTCGTTGAAACATTACTGATTCCATCGATTATGTTGATATAAAATGCTTTTTTTGCGTTACAGGTTGCAGAGATAATTGTTGCTTTTTTTAAATTCGGGAATCTATATAACATATTACCATTTTCAAATTGAGTATAATAATAATAATTATTAGGAGATACGCTTTCATCTACCACTTTTTCACCACGTTTAGCTTGTAAACGAATGAATAATAATGATTTTAGAGGAAATACTTTCTCCTCCATCATCTTATCTAATGATGATTGCATAACATAATAGTCGTTCAATTGTTTCACTATATAATCAACATATCTATCGTTTTGTTCCTCAGATAAATTATTAAGTGCATTTTCAAGATAGTCTTTGGTTACAACGTCAGAAGAATTAGGTACAGATAACTCATTAAGTTTTCTCTCGAGATAGTCTTTGGTTACGGCTTCAAGAGAATTAGTTACAGGATGATTAGCTGCATGTAAACGATGTCCGAACTTATCAATGGTCATTTTGCAAATGAATGTAGCAATTAAATTACTTACTTTTATATGTGAAATATTATGAAACATAAATTCGTAAATATTCACTTATTGTTTTTCTACACACTGGACAGTTTTTACTGTTCAAAGAACAATCCACACAACTTAATAAATGTGCACAGGGTAAAAATACAATCACTGCTTCTTTATCACAACACATTTTACATAAATTAATGTTCTCCTGTGATGCTAATAATGATGTCGTTGTGGAAGTAGAAGTCGTAGGTGTAGTAGTAGAAGTCGTAGGTGTAGTAGTAGAAGTCGTAGTATTTTGCACCGATGAAGCAACTGCTATAGGTGGTAGCGGCAATACTTCAGATGCACTACTATTTACACATACAGGAGTTCGAGTTACAGTTCTTAAATTTTGTAATGCAACTCTACGATGTTCATTAATAAATTCCATAGTTTGCTGCATACGAAGATATGCACAATTTGGAAACCAAGTGGCATGTTCAATCCATGGATCATCCAACGGTTCCCACTTGTTAATACCACCGCCGCAATAAAAACAAATTGTCCTATCACCACTTCCAGTATAATAAAATCCAGCTGAGGCAAGTTGTCGAGGACGTTGAGTAATACCAAT
Organism: Dorylogaster longipes; assembly: GCA_027580035.1. Taxonomy (NCBI): domain Eukaryota; kingdom Metazoa; phylum Arthropoda; class Insecta; order Coleoptera; family Staphylinidae; genus Dorylogaster; species Dorylogaster longipes. Next base: position 16,883 of record JAODFX010070937.1, on the reverse strand, counting down.
AGGCCAATCATTAAATGTTGCAAGCCGTCTTTCAAAATTACAATAAATAGGCCACCGAATCGATGCACGTGTAAGGCGTTTGTTTTCAGGTTCAGAAGTCACTCTAACACAAAATGTATATTTTTGATTATCCATGATGTGCTTTGCTTGAACTTTCAAACACTACTAACGCAGCTGCTGGTTTAATAAAAACACGCTCCCATCAAATATGGACATCCTCAGTCTCGAGCAGAACCTGTTATTTCATGCACATGTTCCACACTCATATAAAACTTTATTTGCAGATCATATGTTTCTTACTAACATCGATCTTGTTTTATTTATGATTAATTTTGTCTTTTTTTAATTATTAAAACAATAGATAATGCTAAAATAACAATTGTAATAATAATACATTCAATAAATGTGAAATATGATAGAATTGTACATAATTTACTTTTATAAGAAGATTCACATGAATTAATATTTATATATTTTCGATCATTTATATAATTTGTAAGTGCAAACTTCCAATTACTTGTTAGATTTGTACCATTATACATTAAATAGGCTAATTTATATGCAAACACACTGTTTGTTGTTTCATTGAAATTTAAATCTTGAAAATATAATCCATCTTCAACTTCCATTTTATTCCATTTTGATTGTGTGACACCATTTAAATCATGATCAAAACTTATCATGAATGAACACGATTTTATATTTACTGGTTTATATACATAAAGTGTTGAATTGATTAGAAATGATGTAAACATCATTAAAGATTTAATTGGAAGCATCATATCTGTATACGGCACTTTGGATATGTTATCGATATGAAGAAAAACATAAGACTAAATTAGTTTTAAGAATTATATTGTTTTTATAACTTTTTATTACATAGACATCTTACACAATATCTGTTTTATTTATCCAACTGTTATGGTTTGAATCAAATCCCAACCATTTTACGAACAACTTATCAGCTTTTTTACGAATAACTTTTTCAACAAGATAAATGTCTGGATATTTTGCATTTTGCAATTCTTCTGCGTAAAAACCTCCTTTAATAATTTCACCACGTAGATCTTGCAGGTGATAAGTGATAGGATTTGTGAGTTTTATTTGATAAATTGTGAATACTTCAGTAGTCCAATTAGGTGTATATCCTTTATGAAATATGTTTCGCTGTTTACTAATTCTTACTTTATCCCCTAGTTTAAATTTGACTGATTTTAGATTCACCTTTTTAATCTTGTTGTAGACAGAATTTAATAATTGATGAGCATTATTCTTATTAACATCTTTTGGTTTCATTTGTATAGTAGAATGCACAGATGAATTATATTTTTTAACAATTTGTGGTAAAATATCTAACCACTTATATGATCCCTGATATGAAAATATTTTCCACATCATTGATTTTAAAGTTCGATTAACTCGTTCTACAATTGAAGCTTTTTTGTTGGTATATGTTGAGTAATGATTTATGTTATATTTCTTCATTAATGTCGCAAATACAGAATTATAAAATTCTTTACCCAAGTCGGTTTGTAAATTTTTTGGAGCATGTTTAATATTTTGCAAGATTACACTCATTGCCGCAGTAACATCTTTAGCTGTTTTACTTTTAACAGGTAAAGCCCAAACAAACTTACTAAATATATCAATAACAACTAAAATATATTTATAGTGTTTATTTTCTGTACTATATGGAATCATTTCCACAAGATCAGCTTGCAAAGTTTCATTTAAACCTTTAATAATAACACTTCGTCGTAGAAAGTTTATTCTAGCTGTTTTATGTAGTTCGGACACTAATTTTTGTTTTACATCAACTTTGCTCATTTTAAAATATTAATTTTCTTTCTTGTAGTTCTTCAATAATACTGTTTATTTCATTCACATGCGCATTGCTACCACTGGAAGTAGACGCAACCAATAATTTTAATCGGTCTACAAGTTCATTTGGATCATCCCAATATATATACTCAATTGGTTTACGATTGAATTGCATAAATTGATTAGATAATTGAGTAAAATTTGATGGTATACCACTACCTCGTTTCTCCAAGTACTCATCTACTTGAGCAAGAGAAGGTTTTACGAAATAATTATATTTTTTACCCTTATTTCCAATCTGTTTTCCGCCTTCTTCAAAATTTATTCTATTAGCATTGGTTGCTCTAATAAGAAGCCCATAATAAAGTTTATCTTCTTCAGAAATATAATTAAGATTAGGCTCGGATTTAAATATCAACTCAAACATACCTCGAGTTCCAGGAAATTCATAATCTTTTACTTTAAAATTAGGTGATTTTTCATCATAAAAATTCAATTGAGCGTTTCCAAATAATATTTTATCTGTCATTAAATCATGTCTAACATAATTATCATCATATACTCCTTTTTGAGTATTCCTTGTTCTACCATCAATATATTCTCTAGGTAGCGGATGAAATTGGTTCATATATTCAACAATAGATGCATTGGGAATCATACTAATATCTAAATCCATTGGTTCTTCAATTACAGCTTCATTAATGGGATCAGTTTCATAAACATCTTCACTAAAATCATCATAATCATCCTTATCACTGGTTTTGTTTGTTACTGGCGTTGAAAAAAAAGGTTGTTGTTGCTGCTGATTCTTTGACGATGATTTTGGAAACAACTTTTCACGTTGTCGCTCGTAAAAATGTTTCCTCAATTCACGCTCCTCATCTGAAATAATTTGTTTAGACAAATTATTATGACCCGTTTCTTTTTTAATCTCTTCTTTTTTTACTTGTATATTTGACGCTGCTTTTGTATGTTTAATTAATGTATCAGCCAATGCAGCTGCTAATGGTTGATATGCAATATGAGCATTGCGTTGCTGTCGTTTTAAATGACGTAATTTGGCTTTAACACTTTCACGTGCAGAAATAACCCGTTGCTTTAACGTGGTCATGTTTTCTAATCATCTGTTGAATGTATACTGACTAGTTAACACCTTATATAGTCTTTTTATTCATATTGTTATTAATTATATTATTAAACCCTTGCCTGTAACGACCATTGTTTATTGATGACTCTTTATTAATAACTAAAAAACCAAAAGGTTCATTCCAACAGTTTGCACACAATTTATAAAACATATCATATTCCATGTCAGGTTTTACATGATCTCTATGAATAAGTTTTAAATTCAGCTCATCTTGTTTAAAGATAATTACCAGATTTGCATTATCTCGAACTAAATGTTTAGGAATGTGAGCATATGTTTGACAAACATAAAAAGAGTCTACTAAATTATGTCTCCCATGAGCGAAATATTCTTTAATTTTCTCGTTACTGTCTTGTAGAGGAATATCATCAAAAATAACAATAGAATCTTTATTAACATCAGTGGGGTCAATTATATGATCTTGAGTATGAAATTCATGATATCCTATTCCTCTAATAGATGACATTAACTGTTTAAGAAATATATATTTAGGTTGATGTAAACTTTTACTGTAAACATAAATATTCTCAAACACTAAACCATCTTTCTCAATAAGTAATGATAGTAATACATTTGTTTTACCACAATTTGATGGACCACAAATTAAACCGCGTATAGATGCCGGAAATATTTTGTTATGTTTTACAATAACATGATCTTGAGGATATAAATCATCATAATTTTTTATTGTTAACATGTTTATGTTTAAATTGCTAATAATTAACTGTTCACTAATATAAACATACTGTACTTTATATAGGTAATAAGAACAAATTGTATATGTTAATAATGCTGTTTGAGAGGATAATGATATAGATGTGATTACCGTTGAGTGCATAATTAGCATACAACTTTGGTATTTGGTTGACTTTAAGTCGTTTTTTGCTTGACAAGATAATGCCAGAGCGTATAGATGACATTAACTTTTTTTGTTTTTGATGAAGTGGGCTAATCCGTTGAGTGCATAATTAGCATAAAACTTTGGTGTTTGGTTGACTTTAAGTCGCTTTTTGCTTGACAAGATAATGTCAGAGCGTATATAGATGCAATTAAAATTTTTCGGATGTTCGGATAAAGCAACTAATCTGTTGAGTGCATAATTAGCATACAACTATGGTGTTTGGTTGACTTTAAGTCGCTTTTTGCTGATCAAAATCTTTATAAAGAGATGTAAATTTATTTTATCCGCATAATCTAATTGGTTGAGAAAGTATAAATACATCTGTTAATCATGCTAATCTTTAATCTTCATAAAACCAGGCATCGTAGTGGTCAAGGTTTAATAAATACTCTTATAAATAAATTACCATTTGAGGCACATATTCCATCATATAATTATTGTGGGCCCGGTACAAAGTTAAAAAAACGGATAGAAAGAGGTGATCGAGGTGTGAATCAACTAGATGAAGCTTGTCGTGAACACGATATTGCGTATGCGGCCAGTCAGAACTTGAATACCAGACACAAGGCTGATAAAATTTTACGTGATAAGGCATTGGTAAGGGTAGGTGCCAAAGACTCAAGTTTGGGAGAACGAATTGCCGCATTAAGTATTGCGGGCGTTATGCATGGAAAACAAAAGTTTGGAATGGGTATAAAAAAGAAAACTGTCAAGAAAACTTTACTAAGAGCTGTTATTCGTAAAGCAAAATTGGCTATGAAGAAGAAAGGTAGCAAAGATTTTAAGATATTGGCAAACACTGCATTAAAGGCAGTTAAAAGTTCACGAAACATAAAGCCATCAAGAATTATACCTGTTCCTAAGACAGGTGGAATTCTTCCTCTGATACCAATATTTGCCGGACTTAGTGCTCTAGGTGCATTAGCTGGAGGTGCATCATCAATTGCCACCGCTGTGAATAAGGCAAAGGCTGCACAAGAAAAACTTGCGGAAGATCAACGACATAATAAACAGATGGAATCAATCGCCTTGGGAAAAGGTGTGCATATGAAACGATATAAAAAAGGGTATGGTTTGTTTCTGCAGCCAAATAGTTATTATCTAAATAAAAAAAACTTCCAATAATTTTACCTCAACGTGCACTTACAGATAATGATATTATTAAATATTCACGATTACTCCACATTCCACACTTTCGAGGAGTACATATGAGAGATAATTTACCATCATATATTAATAAATATGAAACCGGAGTGGTAAACTTAGATAGTCATACAGGCAAAGGTACACATTGGGTAGCTTATTATAAAAATAATTGTTTAATTAAATATTTTGATAGTTTCGGAAATTTAAAACCTCCTCTAGAGTTAATAAAATATTTCAAAGACAATGTGAATACAATTATATACAATTACAAACCATATCAAAAATATAATCAAATAAATTGTGGTCATTTATGTTTAGAATTCCTTTATAAGTCTACCGCAAAACAAGTTTAATGGTAGTTTAATCTTAGACGTTAGCTAGAATGCATACGTTTATTTTATCAGGTCGGAATAATGTGCTCTCATGTAATGTTGTTCCCGCAATAATTTTAGATAATACAAAAGAATATGTATTAGGTTTAACAAACTTTGAAACATATAATGCAATTCCTAACGTTGAAGAAGGCAGTAATAAATTTTATATTGGTAAAGAACAGATTATTATTCCAACTGGAACTTATGATGTATCAGCAATTAATAATTATATACATAATTATATTAAGTCAAATAAACGTAATTATTCAGTTTCAATAACACCTAACCTAAACACTTTGAAATGTGAAATTAAAGCATCGGAAGAAATAGACTTCTCAAAACCAGATAGTATAGGAAAACGATTAGGATTTGCAAAAAAGAAATTACCTAAAAATATAAAGCATGTCTCAGAACATCCTGTAGACATTCTGAAAGTAAATGCTATAAAAGTTGAATGTAATCTCACAACTGGTTCATATAGCAACGGACAGTTAGGGCATACAATACATGAATTTTTTCCCTCTGTTGGAGCCGGGTTTAAAATTATTGAATTACCTCAAAATATAATTTATCTTCCAATTATTAAAACATCTGAACTAGACCGTATTACTGTTTCGATAGTAGATCAAGACGGGGTTCCTGTAAACTTCCGAGAAGAAGTAATCACTGTAAGATTACATCTAAAAGAAAAGTAATGGTTGTGCTTCATGCTTCCAAGGGTTATTTCGGAAGAGGTATAAATATAATCAAACCTGTAAATATTCACACTTATGGTTCACCTAAGAAAGGGTTAACATCGACAAATATTAATTTTCTACGTTCAATTGGATTAAGACCGCGAGAATGAGCTCAATATTAAATGTGACTGATAAAGTTGCTACGGATAACACTATTTCTGGCTTCGAATATCATTCATATCTACCATATGTGGGAACATCATTTGGATACAACGATGAAATTCGTATCCCACTTCATCAAACAGATGTTTATACTCTACCATCTGAAAGTTATCTGTACTTCGAAGGAGAAATTAAGAATAAATCGTCAACTTTAAAATTGGTAAATAATTTCATATGTCATTTATTTGATGAAATTCGTTATGAAATTGATGGACACATAATTGATAGAGTTAGAAATCCTGGAATAACGGTTACATTAAAAAATTTAGTATCTCTTACAAATTCTGAAAGTATGCGATTATTCAATGCGGGTTGGTCAGTAGATAACACATGCACATACAAATTAGATGGAAGTAAATTTAATATTTGTGTGCCTATGAGTACACTGCTTGGCTTTTTTGAGGATTATAAAAAAATTTTAATCAACCTAAAACAGGAAATTGTTATTTTAAGAGCAGGAACGGATATGAATGCAATTATAGATAATGTTGGTACTACAACAGGTGAAATCATAATTTCTAAAATTATTTGGAAAGTTCCACATATTACTGTAAATGATGCAGCACGTTTAAAGTTATTATCTCTGGTTGATAGAGCTACCGATATTAATGTTGCATTTCGAAGTTGGGAACTTCATGAATTGCATGCTGTACCAAGTAGTACTAAAAATTCTTGGTCAATTAAGTCGGCAGCACGCCTTGAAAAACCGCGCTACATAATTTTTGCATTACAAACAAGTCGAAGAAATAATCTGAAAACAAATAGCAGTCTGTTTGATAAATGTAGCTTTAATAATGCAAAATTATATTTAAATGCTCAACAATTCCCTTATGATAATATGCAAATTAATTATGGAAATGGGCAATTTGCAACCTTATATGAAATGTATTCAAGATTCCAAACATCATATTACAATAAAATATCTGAACCTCTGCAAGATGTTAATAATTTTGCATATGAAACACCAATTGTAGTGATTGATTGTTTACATCAAAATGATGATTTAAATGTTGGAACTGTCGATATTCGTTTAGAATTTGAAACAAGTATTAACGTACCGTCGGACACTATAGCATATTGTTTGATTATTCATGATCAGTTCTTTACATACAATGCATTGAGAGGTATGTAATCATGTAAATATGCTACATATGCAGCCCCACCACATTTTATATTATGCACATGTATACTCTTCATGTCGCTCCACATGAGTATAAAAGAGATGATTTACAATAAGGACTACTCAGTGTACAGCAGACATTAAACAGATCATAATGTCGTTAACCAAACAGTTGCAAGCAACTTCACTGACATCTGCATCAAAGTTCCAGAAATTGAACAATTTAAAAGTTGGTCAAAAATATATTATAAACGAGTTCAAGCATTTTGCAACTAGATATGGTCCTACACTATTGGCTTCCGTCGAAGGTGAAGTTTTACCAGTACTGTTACCAATTAAATATTATCTCCAGTTTGGTGGTGATAAACTGGATGAAACCAACCGCATTCTCAAAACAACGAAGACCTCATTTATTGTTGAAGAAATTAATAACAACGTTGCAAAAATAAAATTTCAAGATGTAGAAGAAAATAAAGAGGAAAAACCGTTTGAAGGTGAGGATGAACCTCCTGCTAAAAAGAGAAAAAGAATGCCTAAGAAGATGGAATAATTTGGGTAATATATGCAACAATTTGTAACCAAAATATGTAATCAAAATGTAATCAAAAATACTTATAAATAATGTAATTATTATTCAAATAATTTATATAACAATGTAATGGTAAATATTTATAATAAACAACAGTATTTAATCACTTTTTCGAGTTTCATTTGTTCACATGTTTCAGGTTGTATTCATGTTTAAACATGTTTCGTTTATAATTTTCAGGTTGTGTTCATGTTCTAACTTCATTCGTCTCAGTTTCATTTTGTTTGCCGAGCAATAAAGATGTGCTTCTTTTATAAGTATAAAAATGTCGAATATGAAATTCAGTTGACAATTGAGGAGATATGTGAATTAATTAACGTTTTTTTTCAACCTGTTCCTTACAAGGCATTATTGCAATTGGAGCAACGATGGATTCAAGAAAGCAAAGTTAATCATAGTGTAGAGAATACATGGTATACTACGCTACTTCAAGATTGTGATTTAATAAACTTTGAGGTTATGGATGAAAAACATATATAAATGGAAGATTCCGATTAATACTATTTCAGTTTGCCTTTGATTGCAATAGAGTCAACATGACTGTCTACTATGTATTAAATGGTGTTTTAAAACAATTGTCAGTTAGTGAAGTGTGCAACCTCGCTGATGTTTTTTCTCAAGACAGGCCTTTAGATGCCTTACTTGAATTAGAACAACAATGGATCCAAAAACTGGACTCTCCAGATACGATTAAATCTGAAGCCGCTGATGCACAAACATTCGCTGATTCATCAAAGGAAGAAGAAGAAGAAGATGAACAACGAGAAGAAATGACCTGGAATTAAGTTTATTTAAAATTAAATTAGTTATTTATATTTTATCGTATGTTCTTGTTGCAGGGTTTTACATGAAGTTAACTTTTTTGTATTAACTAAGAAAAAGGGTTAGTTTCATGTAATATCATGTTAACAATAGTTGCATCATAATCGAGCACATTGGATTACATGATGCTGCTTTAACTATTGCTTACATTTTTATTGTAACGATTAACGTACTTATTGTAATACATAGTTATGATGTTATAAAATAAATTGATATTAATTAAACACTTGTTTTTATTCAAATATAACATCATGAAACGTAACGTTCATTTTGATAATGTATCAATTATTTTATATTATAAACCGAACAAACTGGAAAATACGAATATTGACTGGATGCAACATGCTAGAGATCGAGCACGATTCGAGTTGAGAGTGAAAAGACTTGAACTCATGTTGAACTCAGCTAAAGGTCAAAAGACTGGTTCTCTCCCACCTCATACGTTGCAACAGAAACAGGATGTAGATGTAGTAGACCTACTTGCTCAAGCAGTATCGCCAGCATCATCTGGTACTCTACATCAAAATGTTCACATGTAACATTTGTCTAAAAACCTATGGTTTGAAACACAACTTTACTCGTCATTTGCGAGAACATGAGCAAGCTACGTGGTTAAAATGTGATAAATGTAATTATAAAAGTAGAAGATCTCAAAATCTTAAACGACACATCACCTTAAAACATCTAAATAAGTTGAACACGGTCAGTGAATCAACAGAGCCCAAACCATCAACATCAAGTGAACAATCTAACATTAGAATGGGGCGCAAGAGGACAAGAAGTATGACTGAAGAAGTCTATTGCGAGCAATGTGATACAACATTGAAAAATTTGAAACAATTTAATGGACATCTAAAATCAATAAATCATAAAAATTGTGCAATAAAAGAAACAATTTTAATTGATAATTGTGAAGTGAAAATAATAAAAAGTTCCTTCAAAAATAGGATTGTAACTTATTGTATATTAAACAATTCATCTAATTTTATTGACATTACAACGTTTTTGAATCAGAAGATACCTATATGTAATAAATTAATTGATGAATTTATAAATAATAATGATAGTTACAAAGTAAACATTGAATTATTTGCTTATTACGTGAGAAAACAAAAACGTGTGGACAACGATTTCTTCGAAACTGTGCAAGAACTGAAAAGTTTCAATACACGTTTTAAAGTGATAAACCAATATACGAACATTGTAGATCTTTTACATGAACTTGTTGGTGAAATTCTCAAGAAAAGTGAAGAGTTCCAGGAAAAGGATAGCGGTTGGGCACTTGCATCAGTGCACTCCATTGAATTAAATGTGAATAAATACAATCCGTTGAAGGGGGGAGCACATGAAACGACGTATTGCGAACTGCCTAAGGAAATTAGAAGAAAACATGCATGCATAAACATTGAAAATAAAGACGATGCTTGTGTGGCTTGGTGCATCACTGCAGCTTTATTCCCAGCTAAAAATCATGTGACAAGAACAGTAAGCTATCCACATTATTCGGAGGTGTTAAATTTAGATAATGTTAAGTTCCCAATTGCATTAAAAGATATTCGAATTTTAGAACATAATAATGGCATCAGTATAAATGTTTACGGTCTAGAATACAATTACAAAAAGAAAATTAATATTATTGTAGGACCTTTATATCATACCGATTGCAGAAAAGATAAACATATAAATTTACTATTACTTCAAGATACTGAAAATATTAATTATCATTTTGTGCTCATTAAAAACCTTTCAAGATTAGTATCAAGTCAAGTTTCTAACCATAATGGACAGAAATATTTCTGTGATGGGTGTTTACAATATTTTTCAAAACATGTGTCTTTAGAGCATCATCAAATATATGGTTGTGATAAAGTTGCAACTACGTTACCATCACCTGATTTAAATTTCAAGTCATATATCGGAAGATATCAAGCGGAAAATATATTATGTTTTAATAATTATGAACGAAAACTATCTGTTCCATTTACTATTGTCGCAGACTTTGAAGCTTATTTAAAACCACTTGAATATGAGGAGACTAATCAAGAGCAGTCGTACACGGTGAAAATACAAGAACATATTCCTTACAGTTTTGGGTACTACATCATATGTAATTACAATACTTTGCTAAATAAATATGTTTCATATACGGGTACAGATTGCACCATAAAATTTATTGAAATGTTAAATGAAGAAACAAAGAATATTTATAATAATCATCTGAAAATTAATGAACCAATGAAGCCTTTAACCAAAGAGCAGTGGTTAGCTTTTAAAGAGACAAAATTGTGTCATATTTGTGAAGAACCTCTTGGTGATCAAGATAAAGTCAAAGATCATTGCCATTTAACTGGTTATTACAGAGGAGCTGCACATTCTATATGTAATTTAAATTATAAGATACCTAAATTTATTCCTGTTATTTTCCATAATTTATCTGGCTATGATTCTCATTTATTTTTACGTGATCTAGCAGAAATTGATGGACATATAACAGTTATCCCACAACATAAAGAAAAATATATTAGTTTTTCTAAAAGTATTCAGGTGGATTCTAATGATGAGGGAAACATATTTATTCAATTAAGATTTCTGGATTCATTTAGATTTTTACCATCAAGTCTAGATAAACTTGCAGCCAATTTAGTAACATATAAACATATTGAGAACGCATTTCCTAACCGCGATGAGATGAATTTAGTGATTCGTAAAGGAATTTTTGCTTATGATTATATAGACTCGTTGGAAAAATTAAATGAGACTTGCTTGCCTACAAAACAAAGTTTTTTTAATAAACTTAAACAGTGTCATATAACCGATTTAGATTACGCTCATGCGCAAGAAGTTTGGGATAAATTTAATTGCAAAACATTAAAAGACTATTCAGATATTTATTTGAAAACAGACGTTATGTTATTAGCAGATGTAATTTCATGTTTTCGTGATAATTGTATGAAATCATATGGTATAGATCCAATGCATTATTATACAGCGCCTGGTTTAAGTTGGGATGCCATGTTAAAAATGACAAAAGTTAAACTTGAATTGTTATCTGATCCCACAATGCTAAATATGATTCAGAATAACATTCGAGGTGGTTTATGTCAATGCGTTTTAAGGTACTCGAAAGCTAACAATAAATTTACTCCAGATTATGATGATGCAAAACCATCAAGTTATATATGCTACATGGATGCGAATAATTTATATGGGTGGGCTATGACTCAATATTTACCCTACGGCAATTTTAAATGGGTTGATAATTTTGAAGACATTAATTTTAATGCGGTATCCGATGAGTCAGATGTTGGATATATTTTAGATGTGGATGTGGAATATCCAAATCATTTACATGATTTACATAACGATTTACCATTTCTACCTTCCAATAAAATACCACCGCATTCAAAATTTAATCAAAAAAAATTAATGGCAACTTTACATTCAAAACCAAATTATGTACTTCATTATCGTTCTTTAAAACAGGCAATTAAAAACGGATTGAAAATAACAAAAATCAATAGAGTATTATCATTCAATCAAAGTCCATGGTTAAAGAAATATATCGATTTTAACACTATACTTAGACAGAATGCAAAAACCCAATTTGAAAAAGATCAATATAAGTTGAACAATAATGCAATATTCGGTAAGACTATGGAAAATATTCGTAAACATGTGGACGTAAAATTAGCCACCTCATGGGAAAATATGGGGCGACGATTTGGGGCGGCATCATTAATTGCAAAACCAAATTTTCATAGTTTAAAAAGATTTTCGGAAAATATGGTGGCAATACAACTAAACAAAACGCATATTTTCTATAATAAGCCTATTTACATTGGTTTCTCAATTTTAGATATATCTAAAATTTTAATGTATGATTTTTATTATGATTTTATTAAACAGAAATTTCCTGGTGAATTATCAAAATTATTATATATGGATACAGATAGTTTTTGCATAGAGTTTTGTCATGATAACATTTACGAATTTATAAAAGAAAATAATACATTATTTGACACATCAAATTTTAATGAACATAATCCATATCAAGTTACATTGCAAAACAAAGCTGTACCTGGTTTATTTAAGGATGAATATGCTGGAAATATAGTAAAAGAATTTATCGGCTTAAAAGCTAAAATGTATGCGCATAACGTATCTTCAGCTGACCTTTCCCAAGAATTACATATTAAAAAAGCGAAAGGGGTACAAAAAAATGTTGTAAATACAAATTTAATATTTGATGACTATAAAAAATGTTTGTTTGAGGAACATATATTTTATTCCAAGCAATATTTATTTAAATGTGAATACCAGAGAATTTATACTGTAATACAAAACAAACTTACATTATCTTCCAATGATGATAAAAGAGAAATACAGGATGATGGTATAAAAACATTTGCTTGGGGTCATTATAAAAGTGTTAAATAACGAATTTTGAATTCAATGGTTTCTTGTTATTGTAAACTAATATATCTTTAAATGTATACCTGTAAATATAGAACTGCAAATAAATATGAATTGTATTATATTTAATAAAAATTGTGTTTTTGTTCTTATTCATTTTTTATTTGATGCAATGGTTTGTAAAAACATATACCACACCAATAGGTTTTCATTAAAATTAGTTGATGGAATATGCTGATATCAACATCATATTCACCTTTCATTTTATACGCAGTTACATGTATAAACGACTTCATAACTTGGCAGCATTCATAGCATACACGTAAGTCTAATTCAACAACATATATGTATGAATATGCAACAATTATAGAAGATCTCCTGAAAAAAACATCCCACTGTGAGTAGCGTAAGATGTCGAAAAAATCTTCTTCGTCTCCAAGATATTCGCCTTTGATAAAAGATTCTATTGTAAAGTACATGCAAGGATCAAAAATTTCAGGTGCAAAAACCTTTCTCAATATTGAATTCCAAATTATTTGATTGTTTTCCTGTTAACAATTTAAATTCGTAAGAAAATGTTTTATAAATTAATTATAAAATTTATACGTACCACAATTATAGCCCATAGAGCCGGAGTAGGCAGTCTAGTATTCAGCGAATAAATGTTGTATGGGAACCACAGATTAATTGACCTTGCGATAACCACCGCGGAGAGCGATTTTAGCGTAGCTGGATTATAAGTTGGAGCCATTTCAGTTCAGGTGTATGAAATGATAAAATTTACGTAGCAGCGGTCTCTTAAGTACTGTAAAGTATCACCCTCACTTTGCTTGATCAATTTCGATTTTCATCCAATCACAGCATCGGATCCACTCTTTTGCTCGCCCCTCGTTGACTTTCAGACTAATTAGATGCAGCTCAATCGCAGCGCAGAGTCGTTGGACCTTCTCGTTTTTATTACAGAGCGCCGATCCGGCAATGTCTTTAATACTCCTGTTCTGCCCCAATCACGGCGCAGAGTCTACTTTTGTCCCCACGCAAAAATTACTTTTGGCACGACCTCCTTGCTTAAGCACCGATCGATGCAACAAGTTCTCTTCAATCACAGCGCAGAGTCAACTTTTACTCCCCGTTTGCGGTCGTTGTTAATCTTCACTTAACCAATCAAGTTCTACCTCCACTCATTCATCGCAATTAAACAAGTTCAACCCAATCCCCTACTTTTACCACAACCTCCTTGCTTAAACGTCGATCAATTAATCAAATTCCATCCAATCACAGCGCAGAGTCAACTTTTACCTCCCGTTTGCGGTCGTTGTTAATCTTCACTTCACCAATCAAATCCCACCTCCAATTATACAAGCGGTCAGTTACGCCCCGCACCAATCAATGCTCAATCTTTATCCACCTGGTCGACCTTGAATCAGCCAATCAGAGCTCAGCATTCAGACACACCTCCTCTTCACCCAATGACAACTCAGATACACACTCCCACCCATACCCCCACCACTTAATTTTCAGCCAATCACAGCTCAGCTTCCCACCATTACCTCCCACCATTACCCCCACCTCTTAATCCTCATTTTCAATCCTCAAACTTGGTCCAGAACTCTCCTATAATAATTTGGCCTTCCCAAACTTCTTTTGCCGATAGGTGATTTGTCTTTAGCAATTTTCGCTACTCTGTTATCAGACATCCTATCCAAGTGGTCGTTCCATTCCTTACGTCTTGCTTCGACCCATGTGTTAATTCCCTCTATGTTGCATCTGGTTCATAAATCATCGCTTCTTTGCCTGTCCCTCAGTGAGTGACCGGTGATTTTGCGGATAATGCGCATCTCAGATGTTTCTAGGAGGCGTTTTGAGTTGCTGGTCTGGGCTTGAGTTTCGGCTGTGTATGTGAGAATAGGTCTGATTGCCGATTTGTATATGCGTGCTTTGGTGTTAACATCCATGTACTTATTGTTCCAGATTGTTGTATTCAGACAGCCTGCCGCTCGGTTTTCTTTGGCAACTCTGTCTCTTACTTCTTCCTCGGTGTCTCTGTATGATGTTACTTTGGTTCCCAGGTAGTTAAATTCCATGATTTGCTCTATGATTTCTCCATCGACCTCAATTTTGCATCTGATCGGGTGTTTGCTCACAGTCATGCACTTGCTCTTGGTTGCTGAGATACTCATATTGAGGCTTTTCCCGGTGGTGTTAAATTGGTGGACCAGCCGTTGGAGGTCGTCTTCATTATCTGCTATAAGCACTGCATCATCTGCAAAACATAGAATTTGTATGACTTTGTCACCCAGTTTGTACCCGCAGTGTTTCTTTACATCCCTTATGATTTCGTCCATCACAATGGTAAAGAGCAGGGGACTCAGCGAGTCGCCTTGTCTAATTTCATTGGTAAACGGTATGGGGTGAAGCAGTTTTCCGTTTATACGAGGATGTACTTGGTTGTTCGTGTATATGTCTTTTATCGTTTCAAGTAAGTTATCGGGTATTTTATGTTTGTTTAGAAGTGCAATTACGTCCTTTATTTGGACACGGTCGAATGCTTTTTGCAAATCAAGAAAGCACATGAACGCTGGGTTGTTGAACTCTATGGAATTTTCTATAATTTGACGTAGGGCGAATATGGCGTTGTTGCATCCTCTCCCTTTTCGAAACCCTTGTTGCTCATCGCTTAATTCTACAATTGAGCTTATTTTTGTGGCAATTATCTTTGTTGTTAGCTTAAATGCTGAGTTTAGCAGGTTGATGGTTCTATAGTTGTCTGGGTTCTGTTTGTCACCTTTTTTGTACAGTAAGATTGCTATACTGTGTCTCCAATCTTCAGGTATTTTGTGCGTGGAGAGCACGGTTTGAATTAGATGTAAGAAGGCTTTGTTTAGTTTATTCCCGCCATATTTGATCATTTCATTTGCAATTTCGTCTGGTCCGTGTGCTTTCCGGTTCTTTAATTCCTTTATTGCGTTATCTATTTCTTCACTGTCTATGTCGATGTTGTGCGAGGTAGTTCTTATTGTATCAAAACCGTAGTTAGTCGTGTTGGCGTTAAAGAGGGCAATAAGATGATTGTTCCAATCTTCGGGTGTTATTTGATTGAATTCTATTAGTTCTGTTGTTTCTTTCCGTTGTTGCCTCACAAACTTCCATATCTGTTATTGCAATCCATAGAAGTCATTCTCAAGTCTATTTGAGAATTCCTCCCAGTATTGACGTTTCGTATCTCTTATCAGAGCTGTTGTTTCGTTTCGGATTTTTAAGTAATCCGTTTTGTCCTCTACTCTTTTTGAGTTAATATACTTGAGGTAGGCTCTCTTCTTTTCTTTGCATTTTTGCTTGATTTCTGTGGTGAACCATGGTGTTCGTTGGTTTTTCTGTCTTTTGCTGTTTGTGGTGCATGTGCCTAATGCCTCTGTCGCTGCTTCTTTAATATGTTTCTGCATCTTGGACCAAATTTCGTTGGGGTCTGTGAGTTCCTCGGGACTATCCGAGGAAAGTTTCTGGGTGAGCCTGTCTTCGTACAATTGTCTGGTTGACTCGTTCCAAAATGCGCCGATGTTAAATTTCTCTTTACTTGTCTCGGTTTCTTGTGTAATTTTTGGGCTCCGCATGTGGATTTTGATTTTGGCTAGGACAAGTTTGTGGTCGTTC
>JAODFX010069827.1:0-18418 GCA_027580035.1 Dorylogaster longipes | reverse complement strand
GGGGGTTTAAAGGTTTTAGGAAAATTGTCCCTTAAAAAGACAAAAATGACTACATTTGAAAATACATAGAGTTAATGAATGTTTATGCAATACCTATTTCGGTTCAAATCCGCCGTCCGACAATGCGTGCCTGGCAACTTCTTAACGAGTAACATAATCCGATCGTGCGATAAGAATTCTTCGTCCGTAACTTCCCCTGCACTTAAGCACTGTTTACTTGTTTATGGCACTAATGCGTACTGCGCTTCTTTGTGGTGTCCCATGTTGACTCACTTAGCCATCGGGATAGCACCGCCCACTGCGCTTATCAATCTTATCAAGAACCACAAAGCAAAGTGCGCTCAACAATAATGTGTCAAATCGGCGCAACTGTACACTCGCTACTTGTTTCAATCCGGAATCGTTCGAAGCGTATTTAAACAAATGTAACCGAATTAATTGTTTATTGTCATTCGCGAGCGCGAGCAACGAAACAACTGTTTTTTTTTCGCTGCGCACGTGTTTTGAACTGTCGATTATCACTCACTCACTCACTCACTCACTCACTCACTGTCCGTTATCCACGCGACATCGAAAGTGTGCTTGATTAGAAATTTGGTTTGAGCACGTCACACGGTTTTATGCTTTTGAGGTCGTTCGACGGCTGGCGTTTTCTTTTCGCAATCGCTGAATGATAAGGATTAATCGTCACCGAAAGTGTTTATGTTTAAAGAGAGCCCTTTCGAACGCACCGCGTGCTTAACAAAGTGCTGAATGGATGGAAATGGAAACGCTGCAAACAACTGAGCTGGCAAATAAAAGCAGTGCGTATAAATGTACGCATTCGGTGTATTCTCGCTTGGAAATGACTTGCAATTGTCAATGAACCTGGTCGCCTGAGAGTTACGCTTTGAATTAAATACGCGCACGTGGAGAACGTTTCGCGCTGATTCCGACACTTGTAAGCACACTGCAATTCATTTCACATTTCTTCCTGTGCGCAACGCACAATTACGCGATACGTCGGCGAAATTTTATTGTACCAAGTAATATTTTGCCGTCTCGCCGACCAAAACTGTAATTGCGGTGTAATGCAATCAAGGATTAAGTAGATAATTTTCTGCAACGCTCCTAGATAATGGCAAGTTGCTTAGTTTAATGTACAAAAACACCAACTGCACTTTATTCAATTCTTCCATTGAATGCAGTGGAAACTAGTGAACAAATAAATAGATTATGCATTCGCATAGAGTTAGAAATCTTCTTCAAGAGCGGATTCGAACAATAAGGGTTTCTTCTCGAGCGTAGCATTCATATGCGTTGGTTTGTAGAGGAGTTTGAATATGCCTGTCCCAATGGGTGCTGGCATACCCATGATGATGTTTTCCGAAACGCCATTGATGCGATCCGTTTGACCGTAGTAAGCTGCATCGAACAAGTGATCGGCGGTGCGTTCGAACTGCAATAACAACGAGCAACTCCGTACAAATGCAATATAAAAGGAGCGTAAACACTCACGGAGGCCAGATTCAAAACAGATTGCTTCATTTTTGCAAGGCCATAACGCGTGATACCGAGTACTTCTCCAGTGTGCGTCATCTGCGCAGCCAATAGCATAATATGGCGATAGTCCACGCTCATGCCGTGATTTTCCATTACCATTTTGATCTCGTTCATGATCGTTTCCCTGGAATGGCAAGCGAATGAAATTATGCCATTATGTCCACATTCCGTGCGAGTTGTAACGAAATTTATGGCTCACCTCGCAGCTTCAATGCCCAGTGTATTGTAGACTTCAATAATGTTATTGGAAAATGTTTTTCGCCCATCTACGCCGTACGTTGCCATCACTTCGCGTAGATTATCGCCTTCAACGCATAAATTGTAAATTGTCTTACCACCCTTTTCCTTCTTCGCGATCACGGCACGATTTACAGTTGAAAGACCCTTAATGACAACGTTAGGAATGAGATCTTTTAGCTCATGCATGTTAAAGTTCAACCTGTGACCATGTTTCGAGATGCTTGGATGTACGGTAAGCACAGTAGCGCTCTCGACTTGCACATCGTTCGGTTTGAGCTTCAACTTGGAAGTGCACAGACTGTATCGAATGGAATCGGCGTTGACTTCCAACTGAAGTAGTTTGATCCTCTCGTAGTTGAGTTGAATCAAAAGGAACGCATCGTGCTTCGTGTAAACATCCTCAATGTACGTTGTGATTTCGCCCAGAGTTGTCCTTTCCACCCTGCCCTTCACCTTTCGAGCGAACTCCGCGTCGTAGGAGTTCATCAAGCAGGCGGTGATGATCGGTGTCGAGATGTTCTTGCTGGCGTTGATGATTTCCTTGATGCGGGGCACGCCCTGCGTGATGTTCATGCTAGCGACACCAGCGAAATGGAATGTCTTCAGCGTCATTTGTGTGCCCGGTTCGCCGATGCTCTGCGCAGCAAGAGCACCAACTGCTGTGCCCGGCTCAATAATCGAACGCGTGTACTTTTGCCCACACGTCTCAACGAACGTCACGAGCTGACTGCAAGTGATACGTTCGATTTCTTTGAATGGCCCTTCGGAGACTTTACTATTCACATTAATCGCATCTACTTTCGCAGCAATTCCATGGATGAAATCACTACGGTGAAAAAGACATGCTCTCAGCCACAATATCTACTACTATCTACTTAGAGGGTTCATTATGTACCAGAGTTCTTTTTTAAAATCGTCATTGCAAGCGCCAAGAGCATTTTCGCTGCTCGCAACTAAAGCTTTGGTGGCTCGTACGATTTGAATGCCGTCCAACGGTTTCTCGTCACGATACGGATGCTTCGCTTTGACATGGGCCAACACTCGGTCGAAATCAACGGGACAATCTTTGCCTTCCATGTATGTCGGGTCCAAACCGTCGCAGCCATAGGTGAGCTGCACAACTTCGCCTTCGGCATTCCGCACCGAGCCGTCGTAATGCACCACTAGGTCCTCCAACGACTTGACGAGACGCCGCTGCATGTAGCCCGTCTCGGCTGTCTTCACGGCTGTATCCACCAATCCTTCGCGGCCTCCCATTGTGTGGAAGAAGAACTCTGTTGGTGTTAAACCGGAGTAGAAACTGTTTTCGACGAACCCCTTTGCCGCAGGTGTACGCGCTGCAACGTAAACAATTATATACATTTAATTTACTGCTCTTGATTCATAATTAACTCACTTACAAAGTCTTTCGAAATGTGGCAGAGATCTATCTTCAAAACCATTTGGCACCCGTTTACCATTCAATGCTTGCTGACCCACACAAGCAATCATTTGAGAAATATTAATAAATGAACCTGCAAGTAAAATAATCTGTGATATTTCTTACTTGGTTAACAATAACAGTTGGTTTAGATTTGTTTAGGTTATACTGATATTAACAAAATCACATTTCACCTTTCGATCCTGATAAAGCCATAATCAAAGGGCTGTTTGTTGGATGCAATTCAGCAACACAAGCTTGGCCAGCATGTTCACGGATGACAGACAATTCCTTTAGAATTACAGCCTCCAGTGACTCCTCCACTGAGCAACCAGGTTGAGTTTGCAATTTACCCTCATTCATGTCACGAATAAAGCCATCACACTTTCCATAGCCATCATGTAACAATGCCATTTTGCGTTTAATTAAATTCTCTCCAGGTGTCACATCACCAATGCCAATGGAAAATCCGGTGTTCATCAAGTAATACGAAGCCATACGAGCTAAAACCCATTTTGTGTTGAGTAACGAGTACTGCAAAATGTAGGACATACTTTACCCAGACGCCACATTGATTTGATGGCATAATCCTCTCCAAAATCACGCAAAATGACGTAGAAAATATTTCCACCTTTACCGCCTGAGCCCAAATGACTTTTGTCCAGAGTGCCAGCCAAAAGCTCTGAATTGCGGATGATAACGTAGGAATCCTTAATGCACATCTCACGATTTCTTGTGTATGCTTTTCCTTTCGCTTCAAGATTTGCCTTCACTGGGCAGCTGTTATTCGGGCGGAAAATCATACTAATAATTTGTTTACCAGTCCAGTATTGTCTGGGCTAATTAAAGAAAATGTAATAGCTTACTCGGTTTTAGTTCAGAAATGTAATTCAACTTGCCTTCAGGATTGCAGGTATTGGCAATTGCAGCCTCATATTCCCATCGTTTCCAGCAAGCAGAGTTGCAGCCAATTGGCATGCTTGATGATAATCTAGAAATGTGTTCTTGCCTGTTATCAAGTAAGCACCGGTGAGGAAGTCTTGCGTTGCAGCAATGAGCAACTCGCCGTTTCGAGGCGTAACTAGATTGCTTTTGTTCCCCATCAAAATTAGCGCCTCGGCTTTTGCTTCTTCCGTTTGAGGCAGGTGCAGATTCATTTCGTCTCCATCAAAGTCCGCATTGTAGGGATTGCAAACGCATTCGTTGAAACGGAATGTGCGATTGTTATGAATCTTCGCCTTGTGAGCCATTATCGAGAGCTTATGCAAACTCGGCTGCCGATTAAAGAGCACCACGTCGTTGTTGTGCAAGTGGCGTTCAACCAAATCGCCCAACTTCAATTCTTGCGCAAGTTTCTCTCGATTGCCATATTTTAGGAACTTCTTAAATTGCGATCCTTTCTGCTGGACATAATTAGCACCTGGCCACTGATCTGGCCCATTCATTACAATTGATTTCATTAAATGAATGTTTGCGCGTGTCACGCGCTCAGGGAATGTTAAAATTTTCGCGATGTGATAAGGAACACCAACCTGAAAGCAATTGGCTCGAAATCTTGTGCACAGCACCTTTTCAAACTTACTTGATCTATTTCCAAATTAGGATCTGGTGAAATAACAGTCCTGGAAGAAAAATCAACGCGTTTACCAGATAAATTACCACGGAATCTGCCTTGCTTGCCCTTCAGTCTTTGCACTAAACCGCGACCTGGCTTCTTTGGCTACAATTGCAATACATAAGTCATGTTTGAGCAGTTACCAATAATTATTCTATACCATCATTGCCAATGGCACACCCGATAATTCACTATTGATATATAAAGCTGTTTGAAGTTGTAAAAAATCCCAGCCTTCTTGGTACATATTCACTGATGCCCCAGAAAGTTTATGCTTCTTAATCACATCATTAATGAAAATGATTTCAGACTGTTTCATTGTCAAATCATCCTCATTACTATAAATCAGAGCAGGCTATATAATTACTTATGATATGTGAATATATTAATACTACATACGTTCCTGCCTTCAAATCAGATGCCACAGATGGTCTGATACAAACAGGAGGCACAAGCATTCTTGTAAAAATTAAGTCCTCTGGTTTGGATCTGAAATGCCAAGTAACTAATTACAGATATTCTAAATTGTAACAAGTTCGACAAACTTCTTGGCATCCATTGCTAAAAGGGGTATATCTTCAATGGGTATCTGCTCAAATAATTTTAAAACATCAATTGGTGTTAAAGTTTCCATGTAAGTCATGTGCGAAACTGCAACTTCCATATCTGGATTTAAATCAATTGCAGTGTTGAATTCAGCTAGAATTATTAAGCAATGATGAATTATGTGTGAAACAAAATCTTACAATTGTACCCATTTGTGCTTGAACAATTGGATCTTTATTCTTCTTTCCTCTAAATTTCTCATGGACAACTTTCAGAACCCCTCCTACAGCTCCAGTTGACTTAGTTGCAGTTAATTTCTTAACAACACCATTAACATCCTTGCACTTAAAGCACTTGTTTATCTTTTTACATTTCTCAATAATCTTCTTTCGAATTGCTTTCTTGGTCATGTAACTGAGGTTTGGATTGCAGAGTCTTGCTCGAAACTGTTGCTTGTCTTGTTCTGTCATTAATAATTCCCCACACCTTTTGCAAATGCATTGCAAAATACAAATAATACTCCTGAAATATCCAACATGAAACACTGGCAACTCTAGATCTATATAGCCAAAATGCCCCACACATTCATTGAGGTTTTTGCCACATGTTGCACATGGGGAATCTTTCGAATTAGTTCCCTACAAGAATAATTCAAAGTACTATGCAATAAAATGTATCACAGCTATATTACCAATCGTTTATCAAGAACACCGAAGGGAATTGGTGTACGCTGTGTGTCTTGGTTGTATAAATTCTTTGAGACTACATGAATGAGGGCTTGTTGTTGCATGCTTTCAGCACTTTCCACACCAAAACTTACATGAGAACTGAAAATAATATGGTTTCTAAGAAATAATACTTCGATACTAGCTATAACATACATCTTTCTGGCCACATCGGCCTCCCGATATTGTTCCTTTGGCATTATTGAGATATAAGGTGAACTTTTGCAGCAATTATAGCGAATAACGAATGAAATTATTGTGGTTAGGTTAGCGTGTTATGACAACAAGAATAGTTGAACAAGCACCGATTGAGAAAAGAATTGTCGGAATTTGATTAAATAGAACACTACTATATTATAAATTCACTAAAATTTAACTTCGTAATTTAATATTCGTTTAATGCTAACTGCTAGCAAGTTGGTTTCTAAATTAATTTTCTTGCAGTTCAGTTCAGGTATATTCATACAATTTGCTTGAAAACCAACATTTTTTTAATACTGATAACTAATAGCACTTTAAAATGGTGTACATACATTTTCCTACTAATTTAACTGAAGAAGAATTAATGCTGCAAGCTAAATACCAAAAGTTAAAGAAGAAGGTAACAATTCTATAAGATTTATGTTTTGCGTAATAATCCAATTTAATAATACAATTTAATGTTGTGCAGAAAAAAGCATTGCAAGCATTGAAGACCCCAAAGCCAGAGCCAGAGAAGCCTATTCTTCCAAAACGTCCAGCTGAAGCAAGGGATGCTCGAGAAGTTGCAAAGAAATTAATTAAATCAGGTGTCATCACAGCAATACCTAAACAGCAGAAGCAGCCTGAACAAGGCTTTAAAAGGCCGAGGGGCTTGGAGAGAAAATTAACATCGGAGAAAACTGTCAGTGGATATCAACCATTTTCTGCTGTGCAGATGGAGGAGGGTCCAAATAATCCCGAAAATAAACCACCACGTATCAAGAATCTGTATGGATCATATTCCAATGTTCGTGAATGGGAAAATGAAAGAGCTGTGGAGAAGCCCAAGGAGAAACCAGATAAGCCTAGGCAGGGGAACACAATTTATGTTCAAGGATATAAAATAACTGAGGAATTCCTAGAAAAACATTTTAGAACATTTGGCACAATTGTTAATATATCTATGGAAATTGAAAAAAAGTATGTAAATATACAAAGTTCTTGGAACTTTATTCTAACACTAACACAATATTTTCAGTCGAGGATTTATAACTTTTGATAAAGTTGATTCAGCTGATAGAGCTATTGCAGAGGTAAAGAGTAGTTTTCAATGCATCATTACTTGATTACCAATTTGTTTGTATTCCTGGCTAGATGGAAGGTTCAATGGTATCTGGTATACAGTTGAATGTATCACTTGCTAGAAGACAGCCACAAATTGAACCCATCAATGATGCAACCTCATCGAAAGCATGGTCAACTCTTGCTGCAAGCCATTCGCAGAAGGGTAATCATAGAGATAAACGTGACTTAGTCATTTATGATGACTTATTTGATTAAGGAATACTGTATAGAAAGTATAGATCATTAGAAATTCTACATTTTGATGTCTTTGAGTGTCTAACTCTATATCTGATGCAATGTATATTAATTTTGAATTAAAGTTTATGGTTGGGTTTGATAATAGAATTTACAAGTTGAAACATTGTTTATTCAGCATGAAGCTGTTCATTAACAATATAAATAATCAATGCAACAGAATTCTGTGACAGTAACAAGTGATTCTCTAGTACTAATACTAATATTCCGACATTCGCGCAATGTTATTATTGAAAATCGACACAAAAAGAGGGTTCGACGAGATTGAATGAAAGGAAAGCTCAAATATCCCGTGGCGGATTAAAATATTCCCAATGATGATGATGGATCTGCTTACCATCGCTGTTCCAATAGATTAGGAAAAGCAGCGCAATGAAGACAATCAAGATGACGACAGCGACGTTCACCTCGTGCTTGCCGTCGACGCGGTCCATCACGTACTCCGTGGTCTGCCAGATGAGCCTCTTCAAGGATCGCTCCGCGGCGTTGTAACACGCTCGCGTGAGCTGACCGGTGAGCTGGGGAATGGATGGCTCCGGAGACCGATAACGGCGGCGACTGAACACCACGTCCTCGCTGCTCGACCCCGGCGACGGCGGCGGTTTATGGTGATGGTGGTGGTGGTGGTGGTGGTGCTGACGACGTCGACGGGGCGCCAGCGGAATGTCATCGTCGATGTCGAGGTCTTTGAACGCGGATCGAAGAGTGAAGACACTGGGTAACGGTGGTGAAGGTGGTCGAGGAGGTGGTGATAGGTCAGAGTCATTGCTCACTGCTCGGGGGGGCCTTTCCGGTGGGGTTGCACTCTCTATCTCTACTAGGTGAACTTCAAACGGAGTTTTTTTTTGGCCGAACTTCGCATCACCTTCCAACTCTCGCTCCAACACTGCTTGTTCTGCGCTAAGAATAACTTCATCAATTTCTTGCTCAACGCGCTCTCTAAGAGTGTACTCTGTTGGTTGGCTGGTTGGTGATTGCTCGGATGACCTAAGTCTGTCTTCGGGTTTACCTACGTCTTTTCTCGAGGTAGGTTTACGGATCGGCGCTGAAGATTGTGCCTGCAAATGTAGGATAGATTCTTGATATGCGTCAGTATTGGTTTGGGACTCTTTGGTTTCAATAGTTTTGACATGTGCATGGATCGCAGGAGATAACCGAGCGGCGGCCACGTGCTCAGCTTGTTCGTGCAGAGTCTCTACCAGTTGCTGAAAGAAGCTCGCCGGTAACTCAATACCACTAACAACTAAATTACCTGAATTCGAATTGATCGCGTCAACATTGATCGCCGTGCTCTCGATGTCACCGACTTTGATTTTGCTCGCGTGCAGCTCGTTCACAGCTAACCTGTCCACGTCCAAGTCGGCCACCTGGAGTTTGTGTGCTTTGAGAGTTTCGACCTCGTTGGCAGGCTCCAACTGAATGGGGATATGCTTTTCAATGATCCTCTCGACCACCTGCTGAACGGGTGGCGATTGCAACTTGGTGAAATGCTCAGGAATTTCCGATGTCTCATCATAGTCGAGTTCGGGACCCTTTTCGCGTTTGACTGTGACAATTCTCTCCGTGTCTCTCGAGAACATCTCCACGGGTGTTGCGGGAATCTCTTCACCGTGTGCAAATGGCTGCACAACGAGCGATCCATGCGTGATCGTCTCCAGATGATCAAACTCCCGTCGGGCCTTGGGTTTCCGAATCTCGGCATACTTATCAATAGTGGGCGTAATGACCCTATCATTGGGGTCATAGACCAATGCCTCACACTCGAAATCATCCGGCAGTGGTTCGGTCTGAACGGACGTTTCCACGTCGCGGGTTTCCCGTTCCATCGACTTGGCATTCCTTCTGCGTCCGGTGCTTACATCCCTCACTTTCCTAGGTGGTCGAGGAGGTGCAGGCAATGGTCTGCCTTTCATTTTAAGCAGAATCGCACCTGACTGCAGGTCCTTGCTGTGATCTTCCTCTTCGATTTCGATGTACGGATCGCCGATGTGCTTCTCCTCGTCGGTGAGGTTAGGCACTGAGCGTCTTCGTGGTGGCCGACTGGGACCTAATGTGCTGTAATTACGCAAAGGGCGAACTGGCTCGACGTGGGCGCTGCTCCTCGGAGTAGTGAAGAAAAACCGTTCCCTTTCGCTTCCTTCTGACTTTATGGAACGGGTACGACATGGTGGCACTGGTGAATCGCCAATTTGCGATTTGTCTAAAACAGAATACAAACTCATATCAGCCACTTAGAAGTCTCTTTCATTATTTAACGTTACAAGTCAATGAGTGTTGGCTGTTCGATGATAACACCTCTGCCTCTGGCAGTGTGGTGCCTCTGGAACGTGAACGAGTTCGGGAACGTGTTCTAAATGGTCGCTTCGGTGGTTGGTCAGGGGTAGGAATTTGATACTCATGTTCATATTGATTCACCTAGAAGAAAATTAAGCTATGTAGACAAAATTAGCTTTGTAATTAACGCTTACTTCTTGTTGAACCACTTTGAACCCATTTAATTCCTCCGTAATTGAATCGTGCTCAGACGTGGCATTCAAACTGCGCATACTTTTATGTTTTCGAGGAGGAGCCGCTGGAATATCACTATTGTCGGGTAGGAAATGCTCGACGTGATACAAATTGGATAAAATTATATTTGCTTGTGCCCCATTTCCAATTGGACTCTCTTCGAAGTCTTTCATCTCAGACTGGTCCTGATCCTCCATATACTGCATGTCAACATCTTCCTCTCTCTTTCTTCCCCTACGTTTTGGCCTCTCCGGTTTATCCATGGTATCAAAATCAGTTTGATACAAGGATTCATCCGGCTCGGTGTGAATCGACTCTTGATCGTATTGAATGCCTTCTTGGGAGACATGCGGTGTCTTCTTGCGCTTGGGTTTCTTAAAGGGACGGCGTTTTGGTGCCTCTGGTTGCGCAGTTTCCAATTGCAGTAGTGCATTGCTCGGTGTTCGGAACGCTTCACGAATTTCCGAACTCAGATAAGCACCAACCTCGATATTGTCTTGAGAAATGCCCTTTTGCCGGAGGAAGAATTCATCCGAATTGATCTCTTCGAGAACGCCATGACGGTGGAGATCATTGGAACTTCCCGAATGGATATTCTCAATCTTTTTCTTTAAAAGACTTGCTGGCTGCATTTGCTCCTCCGATGCATTCTCGTTGTGGAACGTCCCATGATTCCAACGATCATTGAATTTGTCATTGAGTGAAGATGCACGGTGGATTTCCTGATTTTCTTTCATATACGCATCGTCCATTTCGACATCGTCGTCGTAACGACTTGATGCTGCTAAGCGCATTCTTCTTTCAACAGAATCTTCTCGCTCCTCCATCGACCTCGAACGCAAGTCCTCCAGACCTCGATTTTCAGAACCTTCGCTGTCTTTGGATTTCAAGGAATTGATAGTGTCGTTAGTCGCCGATGGTGGTGACTGTTTTGTAAATTTTCCTTTCCATCTGCTTGTGAACTTAAATCGTGGTAGGGTGGTGCGTTCCGAATCTGGAGTAACATCTGTACCCGTTCGTGGGGTGTGGATCTCGATTCCGTCATCAACTCGTTTCTTCCTTCGGAAAATCTTCGGATAGGTGCTGAAGTCGAAGACAGTGCGCTTTTCGGAATCGCCAGCTGTGGATTCTGTCGATGTTGGCTGCTGAACCGAACTCTTCTTTCTGCGGGGAAGACTCAATGAGATGTTCTTCATCTTCTCTGGTAATTTGACGTTGGGCATCTTCGGTTTCTCAATTTTGAAGTGGGGCATATGAAGCCGTTCGATTTTCAACTTGGGAAGATGGGTCTTCTCGAATTTGGGCTTCGGGGGCATTTTGATATTAGGTCGTTTGATGGATTTCACTCGCGTTTGGATTTTCTCGGCTTGCTCAGTGGCCTTCTTGCTTACAATGCTCGCTTGGCGTTTCAGGTTCGTGGCTTGTTTCTGCAAAGCCTCCTGAAGCTTCTTGCCATGACCCTCCTCAGCTTTGCCGTCGGATTTCGTTGATTTCGTTTCGTCTTTCAGCGCGGACTCGAGTGGAACGAAAAGCGCTTCAGAGGGTTCCTCCTTGTTGGAGATCGCCATGATGCCGGTGGTCCGAAGCTCAATATCCGCCGCCTTCGCCGCAAGGTACTCGATGTCGCTATCCGTGATGGGTGTACTGGGCTTGGGACTCTCAATCGGACGGAAATGACCATCATCGGGAGGTATTACCGGTTCGTAATCATGGGCGCTGCAAAACGAAACAAGTGGCATGTAAGCATTTGGTGGAAGAAGCTGCCAAGTTGGAGCGCTCTTCACTATTAATAGTGACATTATCCGGGGTACACGATTTGACCTTTTGCTTCAGCTACATACCGGTCTGGAATGGGAGTGGGTATTTTCTGACTGGCCCGGCTCGTTGGGCGACTGCTGGTGAGCACCAGGCGTGCAGTGCGTTCGGGAAGCAGGGAATTGCATTGGAAGAATTGGCATGCACAGCGAACCTCAAGCGAGATAGCTGTTGACCCGGTGGAATCGTCTCGAGTGACATTTGCTCGCCGGTTGTAACGCGCTGCGCCCTCCGAAGCGGATCTTGCGTGAAGATTGTTCGGTTGTTGGGGCTTCCGCGTGAAGCGGGGATTGATTGTGGTCGGCTGCGATGGTTCCATACCTCACCGCGTTATTTATATCGCGACATTTTGCTGAAAGGATTCTCCCGTCGACCTTCCAGATGCGCGAACCTCTCTTGACTGGATAAATTTAGTCGCGGATCTATTGTTAGCTCGACGATGACCCGAAACCTGACGAGGCGGCAGCTAGCCAGCCACTGGCGTTTTGCGTTTATTTCGGTTTTATCTAACATTGAAGCCATCTTTCCGCAATAGACAACCGGTTGCAAGTTTTTGAACGCCTGCCAAGAGCAAGCACAATTTGCTACTTACTTCACACGGGACCAATACTCCTGCTCCTCGGCGACGCTCATCCCTTTGACGTTCTCCAGGTGGATTCGGAGCGATGCTTCGTCGACTTGCAGAGTTTCTGAAGGTCCACGATCTGCAGGTATCTCAAAGGGAAGTTCCCCACTCTGGACTTTCTTCCAATATGCGTATTCTTCTGCGGGTGTCATCCCTCGAATCCTGGCTTCGTGCATTTTCACGATCTGCTCGTCGATGACATGTGGGGTTGATACAGTTGGAGATGGCGTTGCAGGAATTAAAGGTGGTTCATCCTCAGGTTCGTTGGGAAGCTCACCTTTTTGCACCTTCGACCAATACTCATACTCTTCCGCAATCGTCATTCCCTTAATTTTTTCTTGATGCATTTTGGCAATTCTCTCATCGTGAAGTTGTTTTGGAGTCAATGGTGGGGACAATGGGATACGTGAAAGGGTTTCCTCCGTTTCCGGAACTAATTCCGACGACACCAGAACATCCTCATATATACCATCAGTATCTTCTTTTGACCTCCGCTTAAAGGATACTTTTTTCTTCAAGAGTGGTGATTCTTTTACACTTTGCTCTGTCTTCTTTGACCCTTCAACTGGCTCCTTTGCTTTGGTCTCATCTTCGATGACTGCTGCAGTTTTCAACCCATCCTCTTCGTCTATAGTCAGTTTAGTTTCAAGGACTACATTTCCCTGTCCAATTTGTTCTTGAAGTTTATCATCATCAGTTTTCTGCGTTTCTAATAGTTGCTCATCGTCTTTAGTCGTTTCCTTACTCTTGTCTTTCTTTATAACTTTCTTCTTCTTTTTTTTCGTCCCAGTTTCCACAGATGGTGGCACTGGTGGCTTTTCTTTAACTGCGGGTTCTTCTTTTATTGCTTGGATGTTTTCATTGCTTTTTGACAAAGGTTTTGTGCTTGATTCATCTTTGTCCTCTTCCTTAGAGGCACTAAATACTTTGCGTTTGGTTTCCGGCGAATATTTATCAACCGCATCAGTGGCCAACTTCTTAAGTTCGTCCATGGATTTCTGTTCAAAGTAGCCATCGGTGGCCTCCGATGGCGTCTCTGGCACGGCAGGTGTGCTTAGGATTTCATCATCCGATGGTGCTGTGAGTATAATCAACTGCACACCCGATCCATCTCCAATCGGAGTTTCGGGTGTCTCTTCTTTCGTTTCCTCTGCAATGGGACTCACGTCACGTTTTGTGGAATCTTTTGATGCAAACTCCAAATATGAAAACTCGTCAGTTTCACCTGGTGGTGGTTTCAGAGGAATATGGATATATTTCGGAGCTTCCGCCTTTTTGGAAACAACCTCTGTTTTCTCTTTCTTCTCCTTCTTCGTTTCGATAATAGGTTCTTCTCTCTTCGCTTTCTTGTTGAGTTTTGACTCGGATTTCGTGAACAATTTCGATAGTTTGATTTTATCCCTAGCTTCCTTTATTTTTCTCATAATCCCTTGAGGTGACAGACTGTATTTGGAAACACGACTGTAACTGCTTTCTATTGAATGCTTCCTCTTTCGTCCGGGCTCCTCAGATTTCGCTCGTTGGCTGCCTGATTTCGAACCCTCAGTTCCTTTACTTGGTCCAGGAGCATCGAGCACTTCCCTAGATGAGGCTCGGCTGCTGCCCTTAAGGTTGAGGTTAGGAATGGGCCACGGACTGCCCAGCACGTTGGGGATTTCACCCTTCTGCAGTTTCGACCAGTATTCGTACTCCTCACCAATAGTTAGACCTTTGACCCTCTCCTGGTGCATTTTGGCAAGCTCATCCATCTCGAGGAGGTCCTCAGAGGATGACTTTTCCTCCTTGTCTAAATATTGGCTAATGCTCACATCCGCTGAGCTATCATTCGACTCGATCATAATGTTCTCCTTATTCTCCTCCATCTCCATGTTACCTCTGTCGCTACCTCGTTCTCTGCTTACAGCATGTCTATTTATACTGGCGGAACTCTTAGCTTTGCGCAAATGTTTCTCCGTGCGTATTGCGAAATCGTCAAGGGAACTGTCATCGAAGGGACGCTTGTCGAGATAGGTCCAAGGGTAACCTCCCTTGCGCCGGGAGCGTTTCAGGTCTTCCCACTGGTAGGTCTTGATCGGTACAGGCGGTTTGTCTGTCACTGTGAGGGAACGGAAGCACACGATTAGGATTGCACCAGAAGCCACATCAAAACTAACACAATGTCCATGCAATCGATCTGCGCACGATGTGTGAGCCAATTTCGCTGGTGGGCCACCAGTTATTTTTGGCCACATGCGCGAAAAAGCCTGCCGGCAGCGAATCGCGAAGAATGAGTGATAAAAACGCCGCGAGACAACACAAAATGGCGCTGATACCTGACCTATTTAAGGGGCTGCTCGCGTGCCAAGAGTGCTCGACGTACAAGGTTCCCGTTTGTTTTCGTCTCGGGCAAGCGTTAATTTTAGTGCAGTGGTAATAAGCATCAGTTCTTAAGCACCAACCTTGCCTAGTGGTCACAGCACGTGCGTCCATTCCGGCCAACGGTGCGCTTCGAACTCGACGCGTCCATGTTTTGCGCCCCCCGAAAATGCGTTGGTGGCTACGGCCGCTGCGTTTGGAAAAATTATTATTCCGACTCGTCGATAGATGCGCGTGCGTCTCGTATTTTTACTCTGCGCCGGCTCGCTCAGTACGCGCAACTACAACTCACTCAGTCGGCTTGGTCCGGCCGCAATCAGATCGCATTGGATAACGAGACTCGGACTCGCGACTCTTGCTGGTTTATTTTTGGCTACTCTATTTTCATGAGGCACACGCCATGACGCTACCGTTTGCAAACCATGCACCTACTCGCTGCATATCAATACTTGACTTCTCCAACAACTTCTCAAAAAGGCGCCATTTTGTTTCGCTTGCACCACGAGACAGCCATTTTGTTGTGTTGAGATTGGTGACAAGTTCCAACTAACTAAGATCCGCTTATTAATTTCCAATTAAAATGTTATTTCTTCCTTCTCCTCAGGTTTACCTAATGGGTATACATATTCATATATTTACACAATAAATTCAACAAAGAAATTATTTGCTTCAAATGGTACAAGAAACAAAATAACTAAAACTACTTAACAAATAACATGAAGCATAGATATTCAAGGATCAACTTTTGAATTAAAATTGTAACCAAATACCACAATTATAAATGACTTAAATTAAAATGTCTCCCACTGCTTTTATCGCCCACACTTTTGGCAGGACTAAAGTGTTATTTACGTATTTGCTTAAATTTCGCATAACTTTTAAATGCTCAACAGTTACTTACAACAAATTTAA
The DNA here is from genome assembly GCA_027580035.1 of Dorylogaster longipes. Taxonomy (NCBI): domain Eukaryota; kingdom Metazoa; phylum Arthropoda; class Insecta; order Coleoptera; family Staphylinidae; genus Dorylogaster; species Dorylogaster longipes. The sequence continues at coordinate 2,555 of JAODFX010069827.1, read as the reverse complement.
TCCACATTAAAACAGAAGAAAATAACTTCAATGCGAAAGAACTGCTTTTTTACTACTTTTGAGTATTTGAGTAATTGAAGGAATTATTTTTTTTAATGGTACATTCTACTTGCCCAGTTGTTTTTGAGTAATATGATTGATATTGCTTAAAATAAACTTATTTACCATGACAAAGATGGTTTACTACAATAAATCTTCCCATTTATTTCGAAACAAAGCAAAATAAATGATGTAATACTGCATTATTTATTATTTTCAACAAATACAATTTAGGAAATCACCAACTACTATACGTTTAGGTAAATTCGTGCAATATAAAAGCATTATACGGACACACAGAATTTGAACAACTAGGCACATAATAACAAACAACTTACAATAAGGATAGAACGAATTGTATATAAATAACAAAAACAGAAAACCAAGTAGAAAACCTGAATCCCTATGAAATATAGAAAGACTGTTACATTCTTGGAATTATCACATTCGCGGCTATAGTACAGAACTCTCACCACTAATCAAAGAGATGAACAACTCAAGAGTGTTCAATTTGGGCAAGTAATCGATACGTCATTGAGATAAAGGTACTCTTAATAGTCTAGCTATAGTTGGTTCAAAGTAGTTAAACTCTTCAGTTGTCAACAATGCGTGTTAAGTATATCGAAATCAGTTTATCACTAGTACGTGGTCACTTGGAATAGAATCTAAGCAAAAACAATGCACGCGTAAGGATTTGAACGGAACGTTATCTAGTCGGAATGCTCTCTTATTTCGAATGCGTCGCTCATGCCGAGCACACTTCGCACTTTCTCTTCGGTTTCGCTTATGTAAACCAGACGGTATTTGCCCAGATACTTGTTGTTCGGCTGCGAGAAGGTAATTTGATACTTTGGAGAAGCCCCCAGAGCACCAAGTGTAGCGGAGCAACTAGCTGCGTGAGGATGTACAGTCTGCAAACGTGGGCTTAATTTGCGTTTTGGCGAAAGCGAAGGGCTAGATGATTTCGGCGCATATTCGTAGGATTCGTACTCGTCGATGCTAGTAAAATTCACCTAGTCACGCAACACAAAATCATTTACCAATTATTAGCAAAGAATACAAACAGCTTATACCTTGTAAACTCCAATCCAATCATCTCGCTTTATTTCGTATTTCTTCGTGAACTCATAGGTAACCGTGTTTTCCTCATTATCTACCCAGAAGGGTATTTTACCGAATATTACTACCTCTTCACTATAATTTGAAAATACCTACAAAACATGTCTATATTTGTAACCCATACTTGTAATAAATCATAGAAAGTTAAAGAGAGTTAAATATGAAAAAATCCGAATTAATTACAGGTTATTAAGTGTTTTTACCTTAATTACAAAGTCCGCAGTAACAGGTTTATGGTCACTCAGGCAATAATATGGATGCGATTGGTAGGACCTTTGCTCTGCATGCAATTTCACATTCTCATAGTTATCAGGATTGAACTTGTAAAGAATTCGATCACACCAAGCTGGTCTTCGCCTATGAAATTCATGGTAGTGCATTAATTTTATCATAATAGTGAAACATACTTATGGTCATAATTGCATTGGCCAACTTCAAACTTAAATGTAGGAGCAAACTTTGGTTTCTCTTCACAGAAGTCCCAAAAGGCCTTTTTGGCAGCTCTGACTTCACAAAGTTGGTCATGCTTGAATAACTCATTCAAATCTCCTTTTTCAATCATTCGTTCAATTTCCTCAGGGTTTTTGTCATATCCCTCTCTTAGGCGAAAATTCAAATCACCCATCCAGAAAATATAACTAAAATATGACTTATATTTTCAATGGCAATTGACAATTCAATAACTTACTCATGAAATAGAATCTTATCTTGTCCTTCAACATGAAACTCTTGTTCTTTGATAATGTCATTGTAGTCATCAATGCGATCATCCAACTGATTATCATGTGGAGTTAAATGAGAATTTACAAAGCAAATTGAGCATCCATAGATTCCAAGTCTAACACTAACAGCCCCTTTATTCCCCTAATAAATTAAACTTAGTTATCTTCATAGCAAGAAAATATGTAGTAAACTTTATGAAACTTGCCCACATTCCTGAAAATCCCGTACGTTTGTAACCACTTTCCATATCTCTAATATTCAACAAATGTTCTTCTTTGGCAAAAACACTGAGAACAAGGCCTTGCATTCGAATTGTTTTAATCTTAATATATTTGCCAGCCAGCAGCTCCATAAGTCTTCGTGTCCATGGATCCTCATACAACGTATCCAACAACAAGTTATGTGGTTGAGCACAAACTTCCTGAAGAGATATGACATAGAAATCATACAGTTCCTTTTGATCATTGAGAGCAAGCAGGGGACCCAAATCACCCTCTGGTCCAGCAGTGCCAACATTGTAGGTGATAAACCGTATTCTTAAAGTGGAACAAGTATAAAACATGATTGTTTTTGATGTTTTTGAAAGTTACCGTATGTCATCCATGTTCGGCGGTGAAAAATTAGCTTCTAGCTTGCGCAAATGCAGTGCAATCGTCTCCGAATTCACTAGATTT